>CAUYSK010023496.1:0-18645 GCA_963575035.1 Avahi laniger | reverse complement strand
ACCTCTTATAATCAGTTGCAAAGCCTGAATAAAACAAAAAGACTGACCCTGCCACAAGTAAGAGAAATCTCCCCATCTTCACTGGCTTGAGTTGGGATATTGGTCTTTTTCTGCTTTCACACTTGATCTGAAACACATCGGCTCTTCTTGAATCTCAAATTTGCTTGCTTTCAGACTGGAATTTACACTGTCAGCCATCTTGAGGCTCTAGAGGACCCTGACTAATACACAGCTCCTGTATGTGTACACTGGCGTCATGTTGATTATCAAAAAAGGAAGGAAGGAAAGAAAGAAGGGTGGGAAGAAGAGAGGAAGAAAGAAAGAGACGCTATGGCACCAATCTGCTTAAAATTAAAACAGTGACTGTTCATTGCTTTCAAGATAAAATTCAAATTCCAGGCCGGGCACGGTGGCTCACGCCTGTAATCCTAGCACTCTGGGAGGCCGAGGCAGGAGGATTGTTTGAGCTCAGGAGTTCAAGACCAGTCTGAGCAAGAGCGAGACCCCGTCTCTACCAAAAATAGAAAGAAATTAATTGGACAGCTAAAAATATATAGAAAAAATTAACCGGGCATGGTGGCGCATGCCTGTAGTCCCAGCTACTTGGGAAGCTGAGGCAGAAGGATTGCTTGAGCCCAGGAGTTTGAGGTTGCTGTGAGCTAGGCTGACGCCATGGCACTCACTCTAGCCCGGGCAACACAGTGAGACTCTGTCTCAAAAAGAAAAAAAAAAAGAAAGAAATCTGTCCACTTCTTCTGAGTTGTTGAATGTATTGGTAAAAGTTATTCAAAACACCCTCATTTCCTTTATCTTCATTTTAAGGTCTGTAACATCTGTAGATGTTTTTTCATTCTCAGTATGGATAATTTGTGATTTTTTTTCTTTATTCAAAGTCAGTAGTTTTTGGAGTTTATTGTTTTTATTATCTTTTAAAAGTACTCAGTTTGAGATTTCTTTATTTTTTTCTATTATATGTTTGTTTTCTGTTTTGATTTTTGTTCTTGTGTTCGTATCCTTTCTTTTTTACTTTGGACATAATTTTTTCTAGCTTCTAAGATTGAAAGTTTATATTATTCATTTTTAAACTCTTATGTCTAAAATATGCATTTGAAACTATAAATTTCTATCTATTTCTATCTATTCCCTGCTTTAACTTCATTACCATTTTATTTTTATATATTTTATTCACGATCCTTTTTCCTTGTTTAGAACAATTATAGTGACAGCCTGTGCATTAGGACAATGTCATCTTTCAGTCTGTACTCAGTCTATGATGGTGGATGCGTTACCGCATCTGGCACAGTGATGGTTCGGGAGGTAATGATGACAATCTGGAAGGTCGTACAGATTGATTGAGCAGATGGATCCCGGCCGCACGAGCACGACCAAAACAATGCAAAAGGCAATTGAGGGACAGCGATGTCAGCCAGATGGTAGGATAAGACTTTCCAGCACTTGCGCCCTCACAGAAACATCAATTTGAACAACTATTCACAGGCAAAAATACCTTGACAAGAGCTAAGGAAGCCAGGTGAGTGATCACAGCACCCGAGTATAACACAGAAATAAGAAAAGACACATTGAAGTGAGTTAAGAAGGACAGTTTCCCATTTCCTCTGTCACCCCTGCCCCTAACTCCAGGCAGCACAGCGTGGTGAGAAATACCTTCTGTGTGGGGGAAGGAGAGCAAAGTAAGCTCCCGTCTTTGCCTTGGAAAAATCCAAGGCCACGCAGGACCCTGTGGCCCCACGGAGTCAGTGCACAGGCCCAACCCAGCACGGTCTGGCCCGACAGCCCCAGGCTTCAGGACTCTGCAGCACCCGCTGTCAAACCCAAACAACAGCCAGACAGAGACTCTCTAAAAGAAAATGATGTTTATTCAGTAGTAGCATTGCAATGAGAATATGTGTGCCGTAGTAAGCTGTGCGCTTGTTTAAAGAGGTTGAGGTAAATGGAAGTTTCTAAAGGCAAAACCAGGAGGCTTACATAAGTTGTTCTGATTCTTCTCTGTTTGGCCCCAAGAATCAATAACAAAGGTGGCATCGGTTCCAGGTTACACAGGCAAATGCTGGACAGATGTTCTTGCAGGGACACTTTCAGTACAAGGTTAACAGTGGCCTTGGGGCAAGGTTGTGGTTTTTCCAGTCTTCTTTGATAGGTCCTGTTATCGGACACATGTGGGTAAATCCCTCCCTCCAGGGCTTTCCCAGGCTCCACTTACGAGGGGTTTACATATTGGCTCCATTTGGACCCTGGCAACTTTCACACGGCTGGTCCTTGTAACCCTAACCATCAGGCTGGCTTTTGAAAATCCAGCCTCCAGGAACATCCCAGTGCCAGGTCAACCTAAGGATCCTGCCTCCATTCAGACCCCCATGTGGCATCCCAGGCACCATGCTGGCAGGTACAGACTCAGCCCCCAGCCCAGTGCTCTTGGACATAGGTTTCAGGCCCACCAAATGTCAGGCCAACCCCTGCAGTTCTAGGCTATAGGTCAGTTGCCATGAACTCAGGGTCTTGGTTGACCCAAAGTGCCAGACTGGCCCAGAGATAAGGCCAACCCACATGGCACTAGGCTTCAGGCCAGCACCAGTGCCAGAACAGCCCCTGCAGCTCCAAATTCCAAGCCAGCACCCACAGACCCAGCCTCCAGCCTCTCACCAGAGCCCAGTCAACATCTGTGTTCTCAAGCACTTGGCTGGCACTAATAGACTCAGCTTCCATGGACCTAGGCTCCAGGACCACCACTGCGGACCCAGGGTCCAGGCTGGCCTCTGTAGCCTCAAAAACCAGGCCTTACCCCACAAACTGAGCTGCCAGGCCAGATCCTGTGGCATCAGCCTCTAGGTCATACATGTGACTCCAGGAACCAAGCCAGCACCCACAAACCCAGGCCACTGGCCTGTCCCAGCATGAAGCTTGCCTAAGTGTAAGGCCAGTCCCCATGGCCTCAGGCTCCAGTGTCACTAGGGTCCAGGATCACTCCCGGTACACTTTGGTGCTAGGACAGGCCCTAAGGAATGAGGCTTCAGGAACACCCCCTATGAAACCAGGACACAGGCTCAGGCTTAGCCCCGTGCCAGGTCAACAACCATTGCCTTGGGCTCTAGACACACCTTTACAGACCTGGGATTGAGACCTGCTTCCATGGGCTTAGTCCACAGGTCCACTCCAGGGGATCCTGGCACCAGGCTAGCCCTGTTGGACTTAGTATTCATGCCCACCGCAGCAGACCCAAACTGTTGGTCCAGCCCAGTGGATCCAAGCTCTAGGCCCCACCCCATGGACCTAGGTAATAAGCCTGTCCACCAGCTGACTCCAGCAGCAAGACTGCCTACAGACCACATCAGATAGCCCGCTCAAAATCTCTGGATAGCTGATGGGTGAAGAGTTTACCTTGTCAAAATCAGTCTGCAAACACTGGAATGTATTCCTGTTTATTCAAATGTTCAGACACTAACACACAGCCACAAGAATCATGAACAATCAGGGAAACATGACAATACCAAAGGAAAAAATTAAAGCAGCAGTATCTGACACTAAAGAAATGAACATTTATGAACTGTCTGCCAAAGAATAAAAAATAATTTTCTTGAAGAAGCTCAATGAACTATAAGAGAATACAGATAAACACCTAAATGAAATTAGGAAAGCAATGTACAAAACGAAAGAAGTTCAACAGAGAAATAGAAACCATAAAAAAAAAAAAGAATGTTTTTTCCTCATGCTTTTGGTATCACATATGAGAATTTATTGCTAAATATAAGCTCATGAAGTTCTGCCCTTATTTTTTCTAAGACTGTTGCAGTTTTCACTCTCATATTTAAGTCACCAATCTATTTTGAGTTAATTTTTGTATTAACTCAAATGTATAGTGTGAGGTATACAAATATTTCATTATTTTCCACGTGGATATCTGGTTGTCCGAGCACCATTTGTCAAAGAGACTATACTTTTCCCTTTGGCCATGTGTGTATAGGCTGTTTTATTTTTTTCCTGGACTCTCAGTTCTACTCCATTGTCTATACGTCACATTTTATGCCAGTACCACATTATTTTTATCATGAAAGAGTGTTCAGATTTGTTAGATGTCTTTTTTGCACTAATTGAGATGACTGTGTGGTTTTGTCTTTGTTCCATTAATGTTATATTTATGTAGGTGTCATTTCACTTTATTGATAATGTCGTTGGTGTACAAGATTTTCCAGTTTTGATGATGTCCAATTTATGTATTTTTTCTGCTTTTTATTCATGCTTTTGGTGTTACTTTTGAGAATTTATTGCTAAATACAAGTAACAAATATTTGCTTATCTTAAACAATCCATGCTTTCCTGGGGTGAACCCCGCTTGGTCATGCTATATAATCCCTTCAGTGTGCTTTTAGATTTGGCCTGCTAGGATTTTGTTGAGAATTTTTGCTTCTATGTTTATGAGGGATATTGTTCTGTAATTTTCTCTTCCTGTGAAATATTTATGCATCTTTGATTCCAGGTAATGGTGGGCTTGTAGAATGAATTAGAAAGTATTGCCCCCTCTTCTATGCTTAGGAAGAGTTAGAGAAGGATTAGTATTAGTTCTTTAAATGTTTGATAGAATTCATCAGTGAAGCCATCTCATACTGATTTCTCTTTTGGGGGAAGTTTTTTTCTTTTTTCTTTTTTAGAACTCCCGATTCAACCCCCATCTCAGTCCATTCAGACTGTTATAACAAAGTATTTTATAATTTATAAATTTATAAACATTTATAAACATATAAATTTATAAACATTAGAAAATTCATTTCTCACAGTTCTGGAGCCTCAGAAGTCCAAGATCACGGAATCAGAAGATTTGGTGTCTGCTGATGGCTAGTTCCTCATAGTTGGTATCTTCTTGCAGCATCCGCACATTGCAGAAGGACAGAAGCTTTGTGACTAGGTGACAGAGGACCTCAGAGGGAAGCAGCTCTCTACAGCCTCTTTGATCAGGGAACAAACTGCCTTGTGAATGTGATTACAACCTAACTACCTCCCAAGGCCCCGCCTTCTGAAACATCACCTTGATGATTAGATTTTAACATACAAATTTGGGAGGGACCCACACATTCAAACCATAGCAATCTTTTTTATTTATAATAGGTATCTTTAGATCTTCGTTTTGTTTTCCTGATTCAGTCTTAGTGTGTGTATCTTTAGGAATTTTTTTCACTGTATCTAGGCTATCTAATATGCTGGTAAACAATGTTTCATTATAGTGACGTGTAATTCTTTTTTATTTCTTTAAGGTTGGTAGCCATGTCCCTATTTTTATTTCTGATTCCAGTTATTTGTGTCTCTGCGGTTTGTTTTCTTTGTCAGTCTTGCTGCATGTTTGTCGTTGGTCTTTTCAAAGACCCAACCTGCAGTTTTACTGATTGTATCTGTTGCTTTGCTATTTATACCTAGTCTAATCTTTATTATTTCCTTTCTCCTACTAGGTCTGGGCTAAATTTGCTCTTCTTTTCTAACCCCACAAGGTATAAAATAATGTTATTGATTGAAGACATTTCTCTTTTTGAATGTATGATTTACAGCTGTATGTTTCTTTCTGAGCACTGCTTTTGCACCACACCATAAGTTCTGCTATGCCATATTTTCTTTTTAATTTATATCCAAATATTTTATAATTTACTTGATTTCTTCTTCGACCCATTGTTCATGTTTATTGCTTAATTTCTACATGTTGGTGAATTTCCAGTTTTCCTTCTATTATTAATTTTTAGCTTTGTCCCATTGCAGACAGAGGAGATACTGTGTATGATTTTAAACATTTTAAATTTATTGAAGCTTGTTTTGTGGTCCCACATATGCTCATAGCACGTTCTAAGCGCGCTCGAGAAAAATGTACGTTCTGTTGGTGCTGGGTAGGTTGAGCCTTCTAGGCATCTGTTAGGTAGAGCTGATCTGCCGTAGGGTTCGAGTCCTCTGTTGCTTCTCCTATCCTCTGTCTGGTTGTTCTTTCCATCATTGGAAGTGGACTACTGAACCTCCGACTATTTTGTAAAATCGTCTCTTTCCCCTTTCAAGTACGTCAACGTTTGCTGCAGGTATTCCGGGGCCTCGTGAGAGGTGCCCCCTGGAACGTATGCACCGTCTTCCAGAACCCCATGAATGTGTGTGATTTTATTGTGAGGCCTGGTTTCTGAGGCACTTCCCCTGGGTCAGAGCAGCTTATTACTCCGCCAGTGTTTGGTCAGAAGTTGTGGTTAACCCTCTAGTGGCCGTGAGGCTTTGGCCCTTTATTGTTGGATCTGTGTGCAGCATGAGGAACATTTTCAAAATTTCCTCACATCTTTTTCTCGTATGTCCAGAGTGTGGAGACCTTAGCACGTGCATACAGCTTTCCCAGACCTCGGGGGTACAATAATGAAGGATGAATTAAGATTTTTCTAGATAAGCAAAAACTAGGAAAGTTTATTGCTAGTATTCCTGTTCTACAAAAAACACTAAAGGGACTCCTTCAGACTAAAATGAAAGGACACTTGATAGTGTGTCTCCATATGACTCAAAGTCATATGGAGAAATAAGGAACAATGGTAAAGGTGACTACATAAGTAAACATAAATGCTGGTATTATTTTATTTTTGGTTTGTAACTCTTCTTTTTCTTTACCTCTTGATTTAAAAGACAAATTCCTAGAATAATTATAAATCTATATTATTGATCACATAATGTGTAAAATGTAATTTCCAACAACCACAACGTAACAAGGCAGAGAGGAAAGCAGAGCTGTACAGAGCAGAGATTTGAGTACTGTCGGGGCTAAGTTGGTACTAATTCAATCTATATTGTTGTCTGGCCAGGTGCGGTGGCTCACGCCTGTAATCCTAGCACTCTGGGAGGCCGAGGTGGGAGGATCACTGGACTCAGCAGTTTGAGACCAGCCTGAGCAAGAGCGAGATCCCATCTCTACTAAAAAAATAGAAAGAAATTAGCTGGACAACTAAAAATATATATATAAAAAATCAAATTAGCCGGGCATGGTGGTGCATGCCCGTAGTCCCAGTCACCCGGGGGGGCTGAGACAGGAGGATCGCTTGAGCCTAGGAGTTTGAGGTTGTTGTGAGCTAGGCTGATGCCACGGCACTCTAGCTTGGGCAACAGAGTGAGACTCTGTCTCAAAAAAAAAAAAAAAATTCATATTATTGTATATTTGAGATTGTTAATTATAATCCTCAGGGTAACTAAAAAGAAAATAACAAAAACATACCAAATAACAAAAATTTACAAAAAAGAAAAATAGAAGGAAATCAAAGCAATATCCTAGAAAGTAAAATACAAAAGAACACAGAAAAGAAGGAAATAAGCAAACAAAAAGTTATCATAGGACATATAGAAAGCAAACAGTAAAATGGCAGAAGTCCTTCAGAAGTAACTATTTTAAATAAAAATGGATTAAACTCTCCTATTAAAAGGAAGATATCACCAGAAGCATAAAACAAACAAACAGAATGACCAAATTATGTACTGTCTAAAAGAAACTAAACTTTTAGATCCAAAGACGCAAATAAGTTAAACGTGAAAGAATATAAACATATTTCATGTAAACAGGAATCAAAAGAGAGCCTGAGTAGCCATCGAGCAAAACAAACTAAGTAAAAATTGTTACCAGAGGCAAAGAAGAGCATTATATATTGATGGAAGAGTCAATTCATCAATAAGATACAATAATTATAAACAAATACCACTTAACAGAACCCAAAAATACATGATGAAATCTAAGGGAAAAATAGACAGTTCTACAATAACAGTGGGAAATTTCAGTGCCCTCACTTTCAATAATGAATAGAACAATTAGACAAAAGATCAGTAAGAAAACAGAAGATTTGAACAACACTACACAGTAACTAGATTTAATAACATGTATAGAACACTGTACCCAACAACAGCAGATGATCCATTCTTCTTAAGTGCACATGGAATATTCTCCAGGGTAGATCATCCTTTAGGTTGCAAAGAACGTCTCAACAAATTTAAAAATACTGAAGTCATTCCAAGTATTTTCTCTGAATACAATGAAATAAGACTGAAAATCAAGAAGAAAAGGAAAACTGAAAAATTCACAATATGTGGAAATTAAACAACACACTCTTGCCAAATATGCCAAAGAAGAAATTGCAAGGGAAATTAGAAAATATATAGAGACAAATGAAAATGAAAATACAACACACCAAAACTTACGAATTCCGTGAACACAGCGTTCAGGGAAAAATTCACAGCTATAAATGACTACATTAAAAAGAGTGAAGACCTCCAGTAAATACCTATCTTTCTGCCTTAAAAAACTAAAAAAGGAAGAGCAAAGAGAAGAGATTAATAAAGGTTAGGGCAGAGATAAATTATTTATCAAAAAAACAGTCAGGAGAATCAAAAGCTGATCATTTGAAAATATACTTAGAAAAGGATAAAACTTTAGCTAGACTGACCAAGAAAAAAGAGAGAAATATATCAAATTATTAAAATTAGAAATTGAAGTGGGACCACACTATCAACCATATAAAAAGAAACAGGATTATAAGAGAAGACTATAAACATTTGTACACTAACATATTCAATAACCTTTATGAACTCGACAAAGTCCTAGAAACAAACTACCAAACCGAATCATGAAGAAACAGAAAATATGAACTGATCTATTAAAAAAATAAGATAAAAAAATTAATCACAAACTTCATAAAAAAACAAAAGAACACAAATAAATAAATAAATAAAAGAGGTGAAATTAATAATCAAAAATCTTCCAACAAGAAAAGCCCAAACCCAGAAGTCTTCACTGCTGAATTATGCCAAACAATTAAAGAATAATTAGTATGACATCCTTACAAACACTTCCAAAAAATAGAAGACACAAGGATACTTCTTAATTCATTCTGTGAGACCGGTATTAACTGGACATTCAATACCAAGACTTCTCAAGGAAATTACAGAACAATAGCTCTCATGAATTATAGATGCAAAAATTCTCAACAGAACACTAATCAAACCCAGAAGGATATTAAGAAGATTATACACCAAGACAAAGTGTTGTGTAATTTATCCCAGGAATTCAAGTATACCTCAACATGTGAAAACTAATCAGTGTAATATATCACATTAGTAGAAGGAAAGAAAAAAAATGATCATCTCAATTAATGCAGAAAGGCATTTAACAAAATCTAACACCTTTTCCACATTAAAAAAAAAAACACTTAGTAAACTAACAATAGAGGAAATTTCTTAAACATGACAATGAGCATTTATGAAAAACTCACGACTAACATCACACTCAGTACTGAAAGACTGGAATCTTTGCTTCCAAGCTCAGGAATAAGATAAGGGTGCCCAATTTTGTTCAACACTGTATTGGAAGTTCTAGCCAGGGAAATGAGGTAAGAAAAGCAAAATCCGTATATATTGGAAAATAAAATGTAAACTGTATCTATCCACAAATGATATGATCTTATAAATGAAAAATTCTAAATAACCCACAAAAAATAGTATTAGAGCTTAAAAAAAATCAGCAAAATTGCATAATGCAAGATCAACAAACAAAAATTAGTTGTATTTCTATGTACTAAAATGAACAACCTGAAAAGAAAATTAAGAAAATGGTTCCAATTTACAATAGCATCAAAAAGAAAAAAATAAGAATAAATATAACACAGGAGGTGCAAGAGTTATCCACTGAAAAGTACAAAGTGTGGCTGAAAGACATCAAAGAAGACCTATGTAAATGGAAAGACATCTCACATTCATGAATAAAAGAGTTAATATTGTTAAGATGGCAATATAACCAAAGCAATCTGCAGATTCAATGCACTCTCTATCAAAATCCCATGTCAATTTTGCAGAAATGAAAAATTTGATTCGAAATTTTATCTGGAATTTCAAGGGACCTAGAACAGCCAAAACAATCTCACAAAGAAGGAACGAAGTAGAATGTATCATTTGTCCCTATTTCAAAACCTGTTACAAAGAAACAGTCATCAGACTCTATGGTGCTGGCACAAGGGCAGACACACAGCTGCATGGAAGTGAACAGAGTCCAGAAATAACTCATAATCTACAGTCGACTGATTTTCAATGTGGGTGCCGACCCATTCAATGGACAAAAACAGTCTTTTTGGCAAACGGGTCACATGCAAAACATGAAGTTGAACCTTATTTTATACTATATAAAAAATTAAATCCAATGGAACAAAGACCTGTATGTCAGAGCTTCATCTATTTTCATGTTATATTGTAAGATTATACATCTCCATTATTTCTGTAGGTTAGATTTATTCTATGTCATAGAATATAAATATTTGTTTCATATTATTCTTTTGAATAGCTATACCTGATTTTTACCGAATAATGTTTGCATGAGACATATCTTTCCATTCTTTCATTATTAAAATTTCTGTATCCTTAAAGTGTATCATTTGTAAGGAGCATGTAGTTGACAATTTGTTTTTTCATAGTCTGATACCTTTGTTTTTAATTGTGTATGGGTTACTGCATTATTACATAAAAAAATACTATTAAAAAATTAAAATATAAAAAAGCCTTTCTAACGATGGCCCATTTTTACTACAGTATTACTATTGCCTTCTAATAGCTAATATTCTAAATTGAAAACCTTCAATGATAAGGATATACACACACACACATACATATTCACATATATAAACTAAACAATACATCTATAGGTATATGCAGATAAATGTGTGTGTGTGTGTGTGTGTGTGTGTGTGTGTATGGAAAAAGAGACAGAGACAAAGAGATTCTTAAACATGAATTAATTAATTTATTTATTATTTATTTTATAAATAAATTACCCTTGAAAGATTAACGGTCACGATAAATAAGACTACTAGCTGTGTAAGTCAACTTTCAATTTAAAAATCCACATGTAAAATCCAGCATTTGTTTTAATGCTCTGTCCATGTCAGCTCCTTTTCCTAGAAATAAGAATATAGAGAGAAATTTTATCTGTATGACCAAGCAAGTTCAATTTGCAGTTACTGTGACATATAATATGGATTTGAATTCATATTAGATTTACCCTCTCCACAAAATTAAGGACACAAAAGTAATGTGAAGGGGATTGTAATTATGTGGTTTGTTCATTATGAGACATTTTACAAGGATCAAAAGGATTACATTATTTTAGAACAACAATCAAAATTAACTTTCCTGGCTGGGTGCGGTGGCTCATGCCTGTAATCCTAGCACTCTGGGAGGCCGAGGCGGGAGCATTGCTTGAGCTCAGGAGTTCGAGACCATACTGAGCAAGAGCGAGACCCCATCTCTACTATAAATAGAAAGAAATTAGCCAAACAACTAAAAATAGAAAAAATAGGCGGGCACGGTGGCACGTGCCTGTAGTCCCAGCTACCCGGGAGGCTGGGGCAGGAGGAACACTCGAGCCTAGGAGTTTGAGGTTGCTGTGAGCTAGACTGATGTCATGGCACTCTAGCCCAGGCAAGAAAGTGAGACTCTGTCTCAAAAAAAAAAAAAAATTAACTTTGCTGAAAGTAGTTGAATGTGTCTTATGTCAGGTTCAAATGCTATAGGTCGATAATGTTCATTGAAATAGTTCACATTATTTTTTAGTTATTATCATCTCATACACAATATTGGTATATCTATATTCTTTAACATATAAAAAGGTGGTGAAAAATACAGTGTACATTTTCAATCATAATTAAAGGATTTGAAACTTACTTTAATAACATGGATTCTTTTTTTCCAGACTAATCTTGGGGTGCATCTTCACTTCCATGCTGTCTGAATATATTTTAAAAACATGAGAAATAGATATTTTTATTTAAAATAATTTAAATAGAAACATATTGTCCTAGCAATGTTTATATGCTACCAGAACCCTGCTGCTACCAAAGAATATTGAAACATCTCTCAAGTGCTTACCTAGATGTTGAATGTACTTCTTTGCACCTCCAAGATAAGCAAGCAAATAGGGGAATTTAAAATTGTTAAAAAAAAATTACAGATATTTTCTTATAACATTCTTGGTTTTATAACTTTGATATTTTTCTCTCCACAAAGTGGAACTATAATCCCTGGAAATAATGTAAAAAGTAACTAAAGGAAAACTCTGAAAGTTATAAAAGGTGAACTTGTTAAATACCCTAGGTCTTGAGGGAAATAGTAGCAGCAAGGTATTTTATGACTCCCTGTCTAACAGAAAAGGACAGCCCAGATCTGATTGATGTATAGTGCACTACCCTTATTACATACGTATATTGTAATATCACATATGTATATTGCAATAACCAGAGCAACCACTAAGGAAGCTATACAAAGATATGTACTCAAAAACACTAGGAATAAGTCAAGATGGAATTTTTAAAAAAATGTTAAATTAACCCACATGTAGATAAGAAAAGAGAAACACAGAAATAAGAAATTCAGAAACAAACAAAAAACAAACCACAAAATGTTAGACTTATGTTTTAACATATCAATAATTACATTAAATATAAAATGATCTTGATATACCACTTAAAAAGCAGAGATTAGCAGAGTAATAAAGAGAACCTAACCCCACTGTTTGCTTTTGAAAAGAAACTCACTTCAAATTAATTACAAAGGTAAGTTGAAAATGAAAGGATGGAAAATGTATACAATATAAACACTAACTTTTTAAAACTCTTGAATAAGTATACTGACATCAAATAAAGTAATCTTTTTAGCAAAGAAAATTACTAGACACAAAGAGGGATATTACATAGTGATAAAAGGGTCAATCCACCAAGAAACAACAATTCCAAATGTGTATGCAACAAAAAACAGAGCCTCAAGTTGATACGGCAAGAACTAGAAATTCTGAAAAAAGAAACAGACATATACACAATGATAGCTGGGATCATTAACATCCCCCCCTCAAGTAGTTCTAAATGACAGACCTACTTGAAAAAAATCAGGACGATATAGAAACACCAAACAACACAATGAACCAAGGGGATCTAATAAACATACAAAACACTCTACCCAACAACAGCAGAACACACTTTTTTTCCAAACACCCATGACATGTTTGCCAAGGCAGACTATATCCCCATCTATGACATGAACTGCAACAAATTTAAAGCAATTAGAATTATATAGAATACATTATTGAATTCATGATGGAATCTAACTGGAAACCAATAGATAAGAACAATGATACAAATGAATAGCTAATTCAATTGAAGATATACCAGCATGTTTTTAAAACACGCGTCCACTAAAGCTTACAGTTCTGGCTTCCTCTAAGAATATAGAAAGCCGAAAGAACTATTACTCTCACTGGAACAAAAAGGAAAAGCTTAATATTCACAAAATTATAAGTTTTCATGAATCTATCTCAAGCTGAGGCCCAAGGGCAGCCAGCTAGATTAACATCGGCGAACAGAGAGGCGCCTCCACGGAGGACCGCGCATCGCACCGACTCACCTGAGGCAGAGGAGGTGAGGAAGGCGGGCCGTCCTGACGCGGAAGGACAGGAACTCGGCCCGAGTGCGGGCCACCGTTATTGAATAAAACCACCGGGCGTCACCAGCACAAGGTGGTCTGCACGCTCGCACGGTTCCTTCCCCGCAGGTCTCCCTGCAGGCGGAGGAGAAAGATGCTTCTTTCCTGGTGCAGAGCAGGAGGGCGGAGTGGCCTCTGCGGGGAGAAGGGCACCAGGTTTCACCCAGATCCTTCTTTCTTTTGGAAAGAAAGAAAACAGCTTTCGACTGCTGGAAAGGACAAGACACTTATGTCCAAGAGAAGCATGTTGGAAAATATAACCTGTACCCCCGGAAGAAAAGCATCTCCTGCTCCGGGTCTAGACCGTTAGAAGGCTCCTTATAGAGGACGCCGGCGCGATCACTGAGAAAGCGATACCCCAGACTCAGAGAAACGGGGTCGCCTAAGAGGGAGCTTAGAAGGAGGCAGCAAAGAATGCCCATCCTTCCCTGTCCCCAACCTGACCAGGCCAGCAAGAACCAAGTGACAAACAGTAGCAGCCCACTGGTCGGCGAGGGCTAAGCACACAGAGGGAGACGTCTTGAAAGTGAAGGATGAGAGGGAAGACTAAAAGCTTGCAATGGAGCAGGGACATTAGAAAGAAAAAGAAAAAAAGAAAACACCGCCCAGACACAAAAAAATAGCCCCACCCTAAACGCAAAGTGATGCTTACAGAATTTGAAGCTGGTGGTGCTCTGAAGGTTGCCAAGTCAACAAAAAACTCCAAAAAAGTTTGAATATAGAGTCAACAACCCATGCTAATGTCCTAACAGGCATAAAACCTATTTACCTCACTCTGTCATCCAGTTTTCAATATCTAGTTTTCAAACAAAAATCATGAGACACATAAAAATGAAAGGACAAGAAAAAAATGATCAACATCTCAGACTCAAAGATGACAGAGATATCTTAAGGAGTAATTTTAAAAATTACAAACAAACCTCTAATTATTATGTTCAAGGAACTAACCAATTGAAACAGTGGAAAATACCCATGAAAGATGCAGTACTTCAGCAGCTAAAAATTATAAGGAAAAATAAAATTTCCTTATAAATGGAAATACTAGAAATTGAAAAAACATTAACATCCTAATAGAGATGAAGAATGACTTTAAAAGACACATCAGTAGACTTGACATAGGCAAGGAAATAATCAGCAAACGCAAAGATAGACAAACAAAAATTACTCAAGTGAAGCGCACAGAGAAATTAGTAAATACAACACAGCCCTCCCCAGCCCCCAAAACACACACACAGACCAGAGAATCCATAACCTTTGGGACAATATCAAACTGTCTGACACATGTGTAATTGGAATTTCAGAAGTAGGGAAAAGAAAGAAGGGAGAATAAGGAGAGGGAAGAAGAGAGAGGGAAGGAAGAGAATAAATAAAAATTGAAGACACAATGCCAAAAATTTTCCGTAAATAATGAAAAACATCAAACCAGAGAACCAAGAAATTCGGAGGACTCGAGATAAAACAAATTTGACAAAAAAGAAGCCAAGTACAAGATCATATTAAAACCGCTTAGCTCAATGATGGAGAAAATCTTGAAGGCAGCGAGATATAAGAAGTATTAATACATAAAGATAAGTAAATATAAAGGGTTAGAGCAGAAACTACGCAAGCCTCCTTTGGGGGGCAGGCACCAGGCCGTCCTCCAGGGGCTCCAGCCTACCTGCCCTGACAAACCCACAGCCAACATCATACAGAATAGGGAAAAATTGAAAGCATTCCCACTTAGAACTGGAACCAGACAAGGTTGCCCACTATCTCCACTTCTATTAAACATAGTGTTGGAAGTCCTGGCCACAGCAGTCAGGCAAGAGAATGGAATTAAAGGCATACAAATGGGAACAGAAGAGATCAAACTCTTACTATTTGTTGATGACATGATATTATACCTAGAAAACTCCATGGATTCAACCAAGAGGCTTCTGGAATTGATAAATGAATTCAGTAAAGTCTCAGGATATAAAATCAATACACACAAATCGAAGGCTTTCATATACGCCAATAGCAGTCATACCGAGAACCAAATAAAAGATTCAATTCCCTTCACAATAGCAACAAAGAAAATAAAGTACCTAGAAATATATTTAACTAAGGAGGTAAAAGACCTCTACAGGGAGAACTACAAAACATTGAGGAAGGAAATAGCAGAGGACGTAAACAGGTGGAAAACCATATCATGCTCGTGGGTCAGCAGAATCAACATCGTCAAGATGTCTACACTACCCTAAGTGACCTGCAGATTCAATGCAATCCCTATTAAAATACCAACATCATTCTTCACAGATGTAGAAAAATTAATTTTACACTTTGTATGAAACCAGAGAAGACCCCGCATAGCAAAAACAATTCTAGGCAATAAAAACAAAATGGGAGGTATTAATTTACCAGACTTCAAACTTTATTATAAGGCTGTAGTAATCAAAACAGCTTGATAATGGCACAAAAATAAAGCCATTGACCAGTGGAACAGAACTGAGAACACAGATATAAAACCATCCTCTTATAGCCATCTAATCTTTGACAGACAAAAACGTACGCTGGGGAAAAGAATCCTTATTCAATAAATGGTGCTGGGAAAACTGGATAGTCACATGTAGAAGACTGAATCAGGATCCACACCTTTCACTTCTCACAAAAATCAACTCATTCTGGGTAACAGATTTAAACCTAAGGAGTGAAACTATTAGATTCTAGAGGAAAATGTTGGAAATACTCTTCTAGACATTGGCCTAGGCAAAGAATTTATTAAAAAGACCCCAAAGGCAATCACAGCAACAACAAATATAAATAAATGGGACCTGATCAAATTAAAAAGCTTATTCACAGCCAAATAAACTGTCACAAGAGCAAACAGACAATCTACAGAATGGAGAAAATTTTTCCATGCTACAAATCCGATAAAGGGCTGATAACTAGAATCTACTTAGAACTCAGGAAAATCAACAAGAAAAAAAATCAAACTACCATATTAAAAAGTGGAAAAGGACATGAACAGAAAACTTTCAAAAGAAAACAGAATAATGGCCAAAAAACATATGAAAAAATGCTCAACATCTCTAATCATCAGAGAAATGCAAATCAAAACCACAATGAGACATCACTTATCTCCAGTGAGACTGGTCTTTATCAAAAAGTCCCAAAACAATAAATGCTGGCTTGGATGTGGAGAGGTAGGAACACTCATACACTGCTGTCACCAGCAATAACTATTATTACATAGTAGCGTCTTCCAGGCCCTGGAGTGTGGCCCCGCCGTCCTCCTTCCCTTCCCTCCTCTCCTCCCAGGCTCCCTCCAGTCACACTGGATGCCTTTCTCACCCCCTCTGTGGCCAAAATCGTTTATGCCACCACATCCCTGAAGAATAGACCCTCCCTCTTAGTACACTGTTCCCAGACTTGTGAGGGGCTGCCTCCTCTTGTCTTTCTGATCACAACACAAATTTCACCTCGTTGAGGCTTTCCAAACCTGCACAACTAGTGGCCACAGCTCTCTGTCCCGGCACCTGCTTTGTTTCACTAGAGCACTTGCTATTCTCTCCCACATGCATTCGCTTTCATGAAGTTGTCCATCTCCCCGTCCAAACTGCAAGCTCTTTCAGGACAGGGGCCATGTTAGTTACTTTTATCCTTGCACCCAGGCCTAATGTGGCCCCTGCGTAGGGTGACAACTTGGGGCACAGTTGCTGTTTGAGTAAATGAGGTGATCTTTGGCCCCTTCTTACCTCTGAGCAGCTCACACTGTGGAGAGGAATGCTGGTGATGAAAGGTGCATGTTGAGTCCCAGGCGAGGGGACACAGCAAATGAGACCCATGTTACCAGCTCCATTTGCTTCAGCGGAGCACAATAGGCACTGTCTGCCCCTGATGTCCCCTCATGGTCACTGCAGCAGCAGGGTGAGGGGTGAAGTAACAGAGCACACTTTTGTTTGGGTGTCCTCAAGGTAATGTCTCTCTCTGAACACTGCAGGGCAAGTGAGTGAGACATACAGGCTCCAGGAGGTTGGGAGGAACCTCAGAAGCCTCCCCTTCTCCCTGTTTGTCTCCACTATTCTGGAGTGTCCAGTTCACTCCCAAGGCCTCCTTGCCCCAGCCAGGGCAGTGACTCAGGCCCCACTCACAAATGAGGACCCAAGACTCTGACAGGGACAGTCTTGTGCCTGGACCTGAGAGATGTGGTCCAATGGTTTGCCACATTCTGCACTACCCTGACCACTTAGTCCTACAAACCCACAGGCTGTTCCCTGCTCTGAAGGATCTCCAGGGAGTAGAAACCATTTTCCAATGGCCTGGGAGCACAGTGAGTACCTGATGAAGAACTAAAGCCAACAGACACTTCTCTGAGCCTGTGGAACCTTTCAGGTGACCCAGGCCAAGTGCCCAAATTTACAAGGAGGTATTTGAGGCTTTTCCTATGCATCCCCCTCCACATTAAGTAGGGGGTCATCCTAGTTCCACGTACCAAGAGCTGTAAACTCAAAACCCCAGAAGCTGTCATCTTGAGGCTACCCTGGGGATGGCCCAGCCCAGGAAGACTCTGGGAACCTTGGGGACCCGCCAGTGGCATCTATTATATATATTTGCTAAAGAGATGTTTTTCTTTTGTCACCAAGAACAGGGAGGTGGCAGTAAAAAGAGCACATAGAACAAAACTGCAGACCTGGGGAACATCCCATTTTTGGACACCTTAGAACTACAGGGTGTGCATATTCCAGTTCATATAACCGTAAGGCATTTCCTCTTAAATATGCACTGTGTAGCTCTTCCCTCCAAATTTACTCCCTTTGCTCTGGGTGAAACCAGCCTAAATAAGCTCTAAGTTTATTTAGGCTGGTTTCAGCACAGACAGAAAGAAAGAGCTGCCTGGAAGAATGTTGATCTTGTAAGTTCAACCTGCGTGGGAGCTGGCTGGGGACAAGACAGGAGCCGCGTGGTGAATGCTGGCCCTGCTGCGGCTCTGCTGTTTTTATTACACAGATAGCTTGTATAGAGCTTAAGTCAGGGCTTTTAGTGTGTTGTCACCAGAATAGTGTTTAGTGTACCCAAAAGGTAAGTTTTTATACCACATTCCCCCTCCCAGACTACCCCCTTTTGGTTTCCAAGATCCTATATATCTCTCTGTGCCCGTGTGTACCCATA
>CAUYSK010023495.1:0-121242 GCA_963575035.1 Avahi laniger | reverse complement strand
TGTATCTGACTACTCCCACAAATATGACTGGGTAAATATCTCTGGCTTTGAGGACATAAACAGGTGAAAAATCATATCATGCTCATGGGTTGGCAGAATCAACATTGTTAGTATGTCTATACTACCCAAAGTGATCTACAGATTCAATGCAATCCTTATTAAAACACCAACAACATTTTTCACAGATCTAAGAAAAATAATTCTGCGCTTGGTATGGAACCAGAGAAGACCCCATATAGCCAAATCAATCTTAAGTAAAAAGAACAAATTGGAAGGCATCGATTTACCAGACTTCAAGCTATACTACAAGGCTATAGTAACTAAAACAGCATGGTACTGGTATAAGAACAGAGCCATAGACCAATGGAACAGAACTGAGAACCCAAATGTAAAACCATCCTCATATAGCCATCTTATCTTTGACAAAGCAGACAAAAACATACACTGGGGAAAAGAATCCTTACTCAATAAATGGTGCTGGAAAAATTGAATAACCACATGTAGAAGAATGAAACAGCATCCACATGTTTCACCTCACAAAAATCAACTCATGGTGGATAACAGACTTAAACGTAAGGCAGGAAACTATAAGAATTCTAAAAGAAAATGTTGGAAAAACTCTTACGGACACTGGCCTAGGCACAGAATTTATAAGGAAGAGCCCAAAGGCAATCACAGCAACAACAAAAATAAATAACTGGGACCTGATCAAATTAAAAGGCTTCTGCACAGCCCAAAAAACTATCATGAGAGCAAACAGACAGCCTACAGAATGGGAGAAAATATTTATATGCTACACAACCGATAAAGGGCTGATAAATACAACCTATATAGAACTGAGGAAAATCAGCAAAAAAAAATCAAACAACCCCATTAAAAAGTGGGCAAAGGACATGAACAGAAACTTTTCAAAAGAAGACAGACTAATGGCCAACAAACATATGAAAAAATACTCAACATCTCTAATCATCAGGGAAATGCAAATCAAAACCACAATGAGATATCACTTAACTCCAGTGAGAATGGCCTTTGTCAAAAAGTCCTAAAACAATAAATGTTGGCGTGGATGCAGAGACACAGGAACACTCATACACTGCTGATGGGGCTGCAAACTAGTACAACCTCTGTGGAAAGTAATATGGAAATACATCACAAAGAGCTACAAGTAGATTTACCATCTGATCTAGCAATCCCATTACTGGGCATCTACCCAAAGGAAAAAAAGACATTCTATAAAAAAGGCATCTGCACTCAGAAGTTCATAACAGCACAATTCACAATTGCAAAGATGTGGAAACAACCAGAGTGCCCATCAATACGTGAGTGGATTAATAAAACGTGGTATATGTATACCATGGAATTCTACTCAGCCACAGAAAACAGTGGTGATCTAGCACCTCTTGTATTATCCTGGATAGAGCTAGAGCCCATTCTACTAAGTGAAGTATCACAAGAATGGAAAAATAAACACCACATGTACTCATCATCAAAGTGGTATTAACTAATCAACACTTATGTGCACATATGGTAGTAACATTCATTGGATGTCGGGCCAGTGGGAGGAGGGAGAAGAGGATGGGTATATACACACATAATGGGTGCAGTGAGCACCATCTGGGGAATAGACATGCTTGAAGGTCTGACTCAGTGAGGCAAAGACAATATATGTAACCTAAATGTTTGTACCCCCTGTAATATGCTGAAATAAAAAAAAAATACCTCTGGCCTCCAGCCTCTGAGCAGTTTTCAGGGGAAGAAGAGTATATTTCTCTTTCTTCTACTGTCTAAACCTTCAGCTTATTCCAAAAATCACTAGGAAAGTTTCCTATTTTACTTTGGAGAATATTCACTCTAGTCACTTCTCAGTGCAGCTCTGTACAGCAGCTAAATGAGGGAAATGCTGTCTCTTCCAAATATGGGAAAACTGAGACCTGAAAAAGAAAAGGGATTTGTCTAGAGTCATAGATAATGTCAGAGACAGAAGCCAAAGTGCAACATCCTCTTTCATCTCAGTCATTGTCATGATGGCCTGGTGCCAAAAAGCTACTTTTCAGAGTCAGGAATATATCCAGCCTCCTATCATCAATAATAAATAGCCTTAATTTTTTAATATCCCAAATGTATTTATTGGGATGATTTCCCCATCATCTTGATTCAGAGTGCTTTTAGTGCTTCTTCCTTTACAGGAACATCCTTCTGTAAGCTTTGCTTTTCCTCCTGTAGGCTGGCAGAATGGAGTGACGCAACCAACACACAAACTACCGTTTGTGCACAGCTAAAAGCCGTGGTGATTTTACAGCATTCTGGGCATTTCATATCCATGAAGTAGGAACTGGGCCTCTGCACCAGGCACTTCTCGTGTTTCCTCCCCTCCTCTACTGAAGAGAGATAAAGAAGATCCTTTGCAAGAGGCATGTTCTCTCCTGGAGAGGTCATTGCCTTTCGAAAGCATAATATCTTTAATATTTAATGTCTTAATTACCCAAGATATGTGTATAAAACATCAATGTCCCCAAAGGTCAAAAGGTGGTGATTCTTAAAACTATAGTTAAACAAAATGGATCACAATATCTAAAAAGCAAAGCCAAAAATAGTGGTACTTCTGTTGAAGTGACAAGTTGCCTCTTGAACGGCATCATGAATCATTACAACCCTAAGAAAAGTAAATTTCTTGATTCTTTCCTTCACCCAATATTTGTTGAGCACTAGGCATAATCTGCAGGAAATAAAAAGGAGAAAGAAAACTAAGATGAGAATTCTCTAGCTACATCTATTCACGTTTTATTTAATAAACGTTCTCATAGCACTCACTGTGTATCTGGCACTGTTCTAAGCCCTTTACAAACATTTACAAAAATTTAGACATCATATAATCCTTTGAGGTAGGTACTATAATTATCCTATTCTCAGATGAGGAAAGTGGGCAGAGAGAGATTACTCACCCAAGGTCACACAGGAAGCGGCAGGGCTAAGAATCAAACCTTGGGCTGGAGGCAGGGCTGAGGCTGCTTCCAGATTCCATTCACAGAATCACAATGCTATGTTATCTCTGTTTCGTAGTTGAATTAATATTTCCGTAAAAGTAATGACTCTTTTCAAATTTTTAGAGACGTGTACTCAGTTTCCATCAAGCTCTTATCTATGTGTTGTAAATAATAAATTCACAATAGTACAAAGATTTTATTAATTTTAAGACAATAGATTTGTATAATCAGGAGACTGACTAACACCTTAGTTAAATGTCCAACACAGTCTCTAATGGTGACATGTCCCCCTTTTTCTTGCAGCTGTTTTTCTGACAAATTTGAAAATTCACATTTAATAGTCCATCAACATATTTATTGAATAATTACTATGAGCAAGACACAAAACTATGTTCCATGGAAGATTTTTATAAAGCAGAAGCCTCCTTCTCCCCTGGAAGCTTATAATCTAGTTGAGATGATAAATCAGATTTCCCTAAATAAGCAATTAACACAGCAGTAAATAACAAATGTCAAAAGAGTACCACAGATGACAAGTACTATGACGAAGTTAGGGAGGGGCCTGCTTCTTTCTGCTCCGCTAGTTCCTTACATACACATTTATAAGAGAAATTTTCAATTGTAATTATTCACTTGCTGAGTCTAATTTACCAGCCTGCCTCCTCTACTAGAATGTAAGCCTCTTGAGGATGTGGTTTTATTCATCACTGTATCCTCAATGTTTAGCATGTTGTTTGGTATATAATAAATACTTAATATATACTTAATGAAGAATGAATGAATGAATGAATGTTTAAGAGAGGTAGGTATTTCTTTTGTGGCCCCATGTAGTAGAAAGGTTAATCTCTGGAGTCAGGCTATGTTGATTTGAATCTCAGCTCTATCCTCAAAAAATTGTATGATCCTGAAAACCTTACCTGACTTCTTTGCACTTCAATTTTGCTTTATCAGTAAAACAGTAATAATGGTACCTTTCCTTATTAGCTAATTTGGCTATGGAACAAATCACCCCCAAAACTGATGACTTGAAACAGCAACCATAGCTTTAGCTCAGGGTTCTGTGGATCAGTAATTTGGACTATGCCTGTTCTTCTGTCTCACCTGGGCTCACTCATGCATCTGAGTTCAGTTACCAATGGAGCTAGGGAACATCTTGTCCATGTGGTGGTTCATCTTCTACCAGGCTATCCTGGGCTTTTTCACATGGCAGCTGGCAGGGATCCAAGAGGGAGAGTTGAAATATACAAGGCCTCTTGAAGCCTGGACTCAGAATGGGCACAAAGTCATTTCTAGCACATTCTATGGGTCAAGGCAAGTTACAAGGCCAGCTCACATTCAAGGTATGGGGAAATAGACTCCACTCTCAATGGGAAGAGCAGCAAAGCCACAATGCAATGGAATGTGTATACCAGGAAGGGTGGAGAGTTGGAGCCATTTTTGCAAATGGTAGAGAATGGTGTCTACCATACTGTGTCACAGGATTAACAAGAGGATTAAGAAAACAAAACATCTAAAGGATTTAAAATAGCATCCACCACATAAATAATGAACTCAATAAGTAGTAGCAATTATTATTCTGCTTGAGATTGCCAGGAAAAATTTCATAGTGGAAAGAAATCTGAGTTTAATCTTGAGAGATAGGTAGGATTTCTAGGTGTGGAGAACCAAGGCCTCTCATGAGGATACAACCTAAGCAGCTAACAGAAAAGACTGTCCTGGAAAGCTAGAGCTAAATACTGGGAACCTGGAATGCTGGCCAAGGAGTTGGACTTGACCCTGAAGCAATAGCCAAACATTGGCTTTTGACCAAATGTTAGCCAGTAGCACCATTTCTTGCCTTTTATTTTTATTTCAGATTTTTTGTTCTTCAATCAGCTTCTCAATGCTGATGGTCTTGTGACATCTCTGGCCATGTCTACCCATGTCTAGTTTTTTAAAACAAAAAACTAGAAACCTATGAGTTTTGTCTGGGTTTTGTCACTCATTGGCTTTGAAGGAGTTACATATGATCCTTCTTTACTCAATTTTATTCCCTCTGTAAAATGGAATAATTTCTCCCTTTATCCATCCATTTCACAATGATGGCAATCTTAAATGTCAGGCCACATTGAACTAGTATTTACCAACCAAAAGAAACACAGGGGAGGCCAGGCTCTGATGTTTATCCAATTTGGTGACAACTCATAAATCCTAAGCAGAAAAGTCAAGAATGAGGAAAATAAAGATTCAGCGTGGCTGCCCCTTGATGTTAAGCAGCAAAACATTTCAAGAACTGCTCTAAAGATAACCTCCAGTTCCTCCAGTCCAGCAAGATCGTCCTGAGCAACTGGAGCCCCTGATCTGCCTGGCCTCTGCTACCTGGAAGGCTGACCAGACCTCTCAGAGCTAATGGCAGCCCTGGTAGATTGCTTAGTGGCAACAGTTTCAGAATCTTTCCATTGTACATAGTTTAAATGCAGATTCACTGATGAATAATTTTGATAATTCTATCGAAGTACGAAGACGGCTTGAATTAGATGACTACATGATTATATTTAATTTTTTTTAAAAAAAGACAATTGTGGCTTCTCTTATGCCATGTGAAATCCATCCTGCTGAGTGCTCTTGACTAGTCACGTCTTTCCTGCCATTTTGAAAACAATAGTGGCAGAGATGCGAGCTGCTGAGAGTGCTCAGCAGGACACATCAAACACACAGATGCAATTTCTGTACTTTGAACAGTGAAGTAGGATAAAATTCAAATACTTACAACCGCTTAGTAGCTAGCATCTGATTGCTGCAAATTGAATCTTTCCTAACGGGATTTATTGCAAGTAGTGTCATAGCATTTGTGAGTTCTGCCATTATTTCAGTCAAAGCCAGTACAAGATATTGGAGGTGTGAAATTTACATGACATATATGTTGGTTTATGCACAGATTATGAAGGGACTTTTTGTCATCAATATCCTTTTTTTAATTATTTATAAAATAATGGAAATTGCAATTTTTCTCTGAAATTTTAAACACTGTTTAATAAGGTAACTTTAAAATGCAGGGAAAAAGTCTTATCCTCTTCAACAGCTGTTTTAGAACTGCCAGCCCCAAGCCCACTTTCTTGCTCTTCCACTCTAGTTGTTAAATAAGCATTAAAATTACAGGTAGTTAAAATTTTTGAAATGTAGCTTTTATATTGTTTGGAAGCAATAAAGAGCCTAGTAATCATAATTAGTGACCAATATACCCTATCAGTAAAAAAAAAAAAAAAATTTGCAGATAAGCTACTTGGAGGCCTACAAAACATACTTTAATTCCTTTATGATAAAATGGGAAGATGACCGTTAATTTAAGTGATCAATATTATTATTCACCTTTAGGCTTAATTCCAAATTCATAAAAGATCAACATCAAAAGCATAATATAAAAATTGTACTTTGCATGTCTGAGAGTTTGATGACCCACCACATACTTGATGGCTTTAATTGCTAATGACACAGAACCCCAAAAAGGCCCTGTCTTACAGTTATGCAATCATCCCATTCAAGACCCACATAAAGGAAATTTTTTTCTAAAAAAGCAAAGCAAATAGTAAGGCTAGAAGATTTGGATAATCTATTCTTTTTCTTTCCCTTGCCCTAAACAACAACCCCCCAAAAAAATCCTTTTCTATTATTTCATCATGTATTTGGGATTTCCTATTCTAAATATGAATATGAAAATGCATCATCTCAGCAAGATATGAATAAAGAAGTCTTACTCTCAGATAATCTAGGACCTTGATAGAAAAAGGCCATTTTGAGGGGTGAGTGCTTCAGTCTGATGCTTCTTTATGTATTTAAGAGTAAATATCCTATATGCGTGTTAATGTCCATCATTGTAAATGGGGAATTCCTTATTTCTGAATCTGAGAATTTTTGGTTTTCCCCCCTCCCTTACACAGATGTCTTTCCATCTCTCAGAGGGGGTGTGAAAAGACAGACTTTCAGTGGTGCCCTGATGTATATTTTAATAAGTTTACCAATCAGAGCACATATAAATTAGAATGAATCATATTCATCTATTTAATAGCAATCAAAACTCAGTTTAATTCATGTCCAGCTTTCTTTCATGTTCATTCTATTCAAGGGCATACCTGCCTTTTTCTGCTTCTTTTTTTTTTTTTTTTCCTTTCTTTCTTGGACACCTGCAACCCCCATTGACAACCGAAATGCAGGGCTATAAATGTAAGGGCACAATACATCACGAGATAAATCTGGAGAACATGTCCTCTACCAAAATGCACATGAATCTCTGGTATAGCTAAAATTCCAGAAACATGCTGGGCTTCATTTTGCATGCTAAGCAGGGTCAAAAATGTGAGCACTATGTGGTTGCCCTTATATATTAGATGAGCTCCAAAGTTGAAAGCTTCCATTTGTGAAATTACAGCTGGGTTACCTAGCACTTGATTCTAGCTCCTGCAAATCAAATATTCCTAACTGAAATACAAATCTGACAATACGATAATCTTCCAACAAAAAAGAAATGTGACTTCTGAGCCTTTATCTGTCAAAGAGTTGACAGAGAACTTCAGAGGTGGTTGTTTAACCAGACAAAATGATAGAGAAAATATGTTTTCAAACAAGATCATAAAGCTTGAATAGTGCAGGAAAACAAATGTAAAGTGAAGAGCTTACTCTATTCTGTCTACCAGCTCTGCTTCCCCCACCCCTAGTTTGCATCCTCAGCCATTCACCTCTTAGGCAAGGGCTAGCTAGCGTCTTCCAAGTCAGACCCAAACCCCAAACACTAAGAGAGGATAAAGTGGCATCTTAGCATACTTTGAGATCAGACAGTTTCTGCATTCCATAGTGTTGGGGAGGTTGGGGGGGAAGGGAAAAGCAGCATACCAATGTAGTGAAATCTGGAAACAACAGCATATATACAGACACAAAAAAAAGTTTGCATATTGCACAGAGCGCTTGAAGATCATAAATCTATGCATGAGAAAGATGTAGTGGAAATTTTGGGGGGGATTAGAGTTTATTTTTGTCATCTCTGTGAGACAGCTACTCATTCATCCAGATCACAGCTAAGAAAAAAGCTGGTCACAGAAATTAGCAGTTTCAGCTCAGCAGCGAAGTCGCCAGCCTGTGAAGGCAGAGAGAAATTGACTAATTAGCAATGCGCACTAAAACTTGACGGTTCTTTATAGAGAGAGAGAAGAGAGAGGGAGAGAGAGGGAGAGGGAGGGAGGGGGGCTCGCTTTTTCCCCTTCTTTCTTCCAAAGATGTTTGAAATCGCAGTCATTTACGCTCGACAATTTTTACAATAGCCTTGAGCCATAATTTTGCGAGTCTCTCCAGCATCCATCCCCCTGTATGGTCTCTCTCTACTGGCCAAGCACGACCGTTTCTCTCCCCAACCGTGGATTTCCTATTACTCTCGTTACGACTCACTGAGCCCCAGGCCCAAGGATAATGATGTGTTGTTTCTTGGTAGCATAATTTGTCACACGTACATTTTTTCTTCTTCTTCTCTTGCAGAAAGCTCTGCTCCCTCTCTCTCTCTCTCCCTCTCTCTCCTCTCTCTCTCCCTCTCTCTTTCTCTCTTTTCTCCCTCTCCTACATTTTCTTGCTGTTGCTAATTCATGGTGATCAAATGATGTACGACAAAATAAATTGTAAAGAGTGACTGCCTGGAGTTGGGAACCAGAAGGTGTTTCCCCCCTCCCAAGGAGAGAGCAAACCTTTAAAAAGGAAGGACAATTGATTTTTGGGGGGGAGCTTAAGTGAGCCTTGACTTTGCAGCTGGTTGAGAGCAGGTAAGTTTCTGGCCTTGTGTCTGCCTTGTGTGTATTTTGTTCTGTCTTTTGGGTTGTTGGAGGGGGGAGGGACGGGGAGGGAGTCTTTCAAAGGGGTGGGGGGGTAGTTGTGTGGCAAACGCTCATAAAGAATAAAACTCCTATTGCAAGAAATAAGCAGATGAGAGGGAAAGGCAAAGGAGGAGAACAAGAAGGAAGGGGAATAGGAAAGATGGGGGGGGAGACAACGAAGCGGGGAGAGCGAAAGAGGGAGAGGGAGAGAGAGGTATGACCGGTCCACTTAAAGGCAGAGACCGTAAGATGTTTCAGGCAAGCCAGAGCTTTGGGGGCGGGGGTGGGGGTGCCGCCGGGGGAGGGAGCGCGAGGGAGGTTAGGGTCCACCTGGAACGGGATGGTAAAGTGAGTCGAGAGGAGCCCAGTCCCGTATAAATAGGAAGCCGGCGATCCAGGACTGGCGCCAGGCAGGGCAGAGCGAGCCGCAGTGGAAGGGGCAGGTCCGGCGGGATCCCTCTGAGCCGGGCGGCGGCGGCGGCGGCTCTCCCGGGCGGGCGGGATGTGAGCAGAGGGTCCCTTTCTGCTCAGCCCTGGAAGGTGCAATTACAGGTTAAGGACCGGGCGTATCGATTTCGCCTCGCCTCCCCCACCCCGCCCTCCTCCGCCTAGATGCAGGCGGCTTAGACTTTTTACAGAAGTAGTTTCAGGGCCCGGGGAGTGGGGGTGCCCTAGTGGGGACCGCTGGGGGCTGTACCGAGGGGCTCGGAAGGAAGCTGCGGCTGCCGGCGACGGTGCTGGGTGGGACGCAGAGACCCCGCACCCGACTGCGCCCCCCACCCCACCCATTGGACACCCCCACCCCCTCCCCCAACACCTGTCTTCTAACTTGAACTTCTCATAGTTACTGGAGTTAAAGCGACTGCGCCTGGTGCCGGGAAGAACAGCCGTCCACCCGAATCCCTCCCGGCCTCGCAGCTCTCGCTCTAAATCCACCCTAGTAGCCTCCCTTCCTCCCTCATCTTCCTCGGTGCCGCCCCGCGCTGGAAGGGGAGATAGACGTCTGAACTTCCGTGCTCTGAAATGCGGGAGGGTGGGGAGAGGGGGCCGAGGGGGTGCGGTGGTGTTGGAAGGATTCTCCTGCCAGGTTTAAAGGCGTCTCTGGAAAATTAGCAAAACTGAGTGGTGGCGGGGAAGCCAACAGTTTGCGAAGCAGGGAAGCGGGCAGGGCCGGGGTGAGGGAAATGAGCTAGAATTGATAAGGACAGCTCCCGCCTCTGCCGAGTCCACTGAGCGGGTCCTCACCGCGCTCCGCTGCACTTTCCCGGGAGAAGAAAGGGCTTTATCTCCTCCCTCAGACTATTAACCTAGGAGTTTCTCGGGGCAGCACGGATAATCGAAGGGGTTCCCAGCTTTGGGGGAGCTAAGATTCGCCTATCCGCACGCTTGTCCGGCCCCCTTTCCTACCCCCCAAAACAGGGCCAACTGCGAAAAGCAAAGCTTCCGGCTCAAGTTGACCTGGAACCTTCGCCGTCGGTCGCCTCTGAGCTTTCGGAGCACCCCTGGCTCCCCACCCCGGCCTTTCCCTTCATCCGGCCCGGCATGGACACGAGCTCACGAGGTGTCTCGGCCTCAGCCGCCACTGTGCCGTCGCTGCTGCCACCGCTGTAGCTGCCAAGAGCCGAGCTGAGGTGGTTTTAGGAAAGTGAGGGACAAAGTGTGTGGGAGGTGGCGAGAGGAGTAGCAGGAAGCAGAACCCACGCCTGGACCCCAGACAGGGCCCTTCTGGTGGCGCTCACGGATCCAGCGTCTTCAGACCTTCCTTCTAGGGTCGGGGTCTGGAGCAAGCCGCGAGGGAGCCAAGTTGAGCACTGATTCTTGTTCTTCGCCCTCCCCTCCCCTCCACACCCTTCCCCACCCTGACCACACCCCACCCCTCCACCACCCTTCTCCCCTCCCTCCCATCCCCCACCCTTGTCTGCCAGGTTGGAGGAGGGTTTAAAGCCAGGTGCACCGAGTCAGCTCGCCATGTCCAGATCCGGGGACAGGACCTCCACCTTCGACCCCAGCCACAGCGACAACCTGCTGCACGGCCTCAACCTGCTGTGGCGGAAACAGCTGTTTTGCGACGTGACCCTGACGGCCCAGGGCCAGCAGTTCCACTGCCACAAGGCCGTGCTGGCCTCCTGCTCGCAGTACTTCCGATCGCTCTTCTCCAGCCACCCCCCTCTCGGGGGAGGGGTCGGCGGCCAGGACGGCCTGGGGGCCCCCAAGGACCAGCAGCAGCAGCCACAGCAGCAGCAGCCGTCACAGCAGCAGCAGCCGCCACCGCAGGAGGAGCCCGGGACTCCTTCCTCCTCCCCCGACGACAAGCTGCTGACCAGCCCCCGGGCCATCAACAACCTGGTGCTGCAGGGCTGTTCGTCCATCGGGCTGCGCCTGGTGCTCGAGTACCTCTACACGGCCAACGTGACCCTGTCCCTGGACACGGTGGAGGAGGTGCTGTCGGTCAGCAAGATCCTGCACATCCCCCAGGTCACCAAGCTCTGCGTGCAGTTCCTCAACGACCAGATCTCGGTGCAGAACTACAAGCAGGTGTGCAAGATCGCCGCGCTGCACGGCCTGGAGGAGACCAAGAAGCTGGCCAACAAGTACCTGGTGGAGGATGTGCTTCTGCTCAACTTCGAGGAGATGCGCGCCCTGCTGGACTCGCTGCCGCCCCCCGTGGAGTCAGAGCTGGCGCTCTTCCAGATGTCCGTGCTGTGGCTGGAGCACGACCGCGAGACCCGCATGCAGTACGCGCCCGACCTCATGAAGCGCCTCCGCTTCGCGCTCATCCCGGCCCCGGAGCTGGTGGAGCGGGTCCAGTCAGTGGATTTCATGCGAACCGACCCAGTCTGCCAGAAGCTGCTGCTGGACGCCATGAACTACCACCTGATGCCCTTCAGGCAGCACTGCAGGCAGAGCCTGGCCAGCAGGTAGGAGACAACAAAGAGGAGGGCGGGGGTGGGGGGGAGCCCGAGAGGCCGGAGGGAGGGGAGGGGGCATGGAGGAGCGGGGAGAAGGGTGGGCTGGCGGGAGGCTTCCGCAGGCAGAAAACAAACGCAAACAATTCAGACCGTGTGGGGAAAGTTGATTTCAGAGTCCCTGGAAGGTCAGCGGGGAACTGGCCTAGCAGCACCCCTGAGCGCTGGGAAGCCCAGGTTCTCGGTACCCCCAGAGCGGTAAACAGGGGAACCGCGGACGCAGACTGAAATTGACAGGCAGGTGGGGCCAAAGGCCGGGGCAGTTAGAAGAGCAGCTTTGAACCAGCCCTCGCTCCACATCTCAAGATGGGCTTGCTCAAGGAAAAGGATCCTATGAGAAGTCCGCACCCCACCCGTCCTCTTTCCTGCCTTGGGCGAGCAGAAGAGCCCAGGCGATGCCAGCAAAGGAGAGCTTTCGCAGTCCCGTTGTCACGCACTCAGGTTGTTTTTTTCCTGACTGGGGTCTGCTCTCTTTGGAGCTCAGAGCTCCAGAATGCTTTGTCTATTAGGGTCGCTACTGGAAATGCTGGCATCAAGTGTCCAGACAAACTTTTCTGCCTTGTGGAAGGCTTTTCTTTTTCACTTTCAAAGAGAGCAAAGCAAGAGGGATTTCAGGGTGATGGGGTGAATCTTGCCTATTAACTCCCATGTCAAAGAGGCTTGCGGTTGAAAATTGGGATTTGGCTGGTGGTGGAAAGTCTTCTGGCTTCATCTGGTCTGTGTGCCTGTTCATGAGTCACAGAGATGCTGCTGTTGTTGCTAGTTAGAATGTGGCTGTGTCTGTGTTGCAAATAGGAGAAATGATGGCCTTTTAAAATGCTGCTGGGATAAAAAAGGCTGTAGAATTGACAATCGTGTTTTATTGGCTCCAGTTTTAAAACCCTTTTTAATGAGCCCTAGCAGAGGGTTTCTTTCTCTTTTTAGAAAAGAGAAACAGTATCCTCTCAGTTTCTCATGATAAAACATCACGATTCCAGATGCCAGGCTACTCCAGCCTAAACCACCAAAAGTGTAACATTAGGAAAGTACATGGTTTGAAAAATCTAGCATGGTATTTTCCCATTCAGAATGATGTCTAAAGCATGGGTCTACCTTGCTCACTCAGCCTTATGGAATTAAATGTTTTGTTTTGTTTTGTTTTTCATTATGTTCCTACCAAATCAAGGTAACTAAACTTTTAAGAAATGAGAGATATTCTCCACAGTTGTTTAGGCAGCACTGGTGTTAAGGCAAGGCCAACAGGAGGCATGAGAAATCTTGAACTTGTAGCAAATCCTGTAAGTTGATTTTTCTAATATCTCCGGGAGATGAGTTAATGAGTAGTGGTGTCAAAAAAATGACAGTACAACAACAGCAAAAGCAATTGCAAATCCAAACTCCCATGTGTTTGAACAGTGAGCACAAGCATCCAAGTGAGAACAAGAACATGAAATGCATTTTTATTTCGTAAGAGTTTTTCATTTGTCTAAAGATCAAAATGGCAAGCTCAATGTGATGGGCCAATGTTACCACACCAATGGACATTGGTGATTAATATGCTGTTATTCTAATTTTGATCATTTTTAAATGACCTACAAGTATACTTCATTTAGCATATATCATACATGGTCAATAATCAAGACAACATATAGTCCTGAACATACATTTATTCATATTTTTAAAGATATGTACAAGCTAGCATAAAGTCAGAAACCCAGAGGGATAATAAAATTAAGATTTAACTTATTCTGAGAGTAATTTTGGCAAATGAGCTTTGTAAATTTTATTCAGTAAATAATTTCTGAAGCCCTTGATGCACTTTTATCTAGTAAGTATGTCCTAAGATTCAATGTTAGAAGAGCTGATTTTCAAAATGCAAAATCTATTTCCCACCTTAGTCTGGATTCAGCACACCAGCTGGGGCCTGCTGGCTCTGTCCTGGTGGATGGCTGAGATACCAGGCTGCCTGGCTCCGTGACGACACCTTCCAGCTTCACTGGGTCATATCATTTGAAGGATATGTAGTGGTGTCTGACCACTGAATGCTTACAAGTGTCCTGGATGCTACAAGAATCTGATACTTCTGCAGTAGGAAGAAAACTGTATTTTCCTTTAAAAGAGGAAGATATATGAAAGAAAATAGTTTATGCGAACCTACTGTTGATCTCAAAGTAATATAATTTAGATTTTGTTCCATTATTAGTAAATATAGCCCTTAAAATTTTAGGGACTAATCACATTATTCTAATTTTAATTCACAGGAAGAAGGCAAAAATGACCATCAAGATCTTAACTTTAATGTAGACAAAAATGTCATAAGTTGCAACCAACACTATTAAATCAGCCCATTTATTATAGCATCAGCATAATATAAAAAATTTTCCCTCAGCCTTACATGTAGTTTAACAGGGAGATAAATGTGTTAGCCAATTGTTTTTGAGATGACATCACTTTTATTCAAGACAATTAAATAAAAAGACGTTGTATTTGTTATTTTTTGTCCACTTGTAGTTTTTAAAGTCTAAATATGAAAGAGTTCCTCAAATTCAGAGAGGGAGATGAAAAATTAAAACTGACCAATCTGTTGGAATAAGTACAAAATATAAGCAAATAGAATAACTTCAATGTACTTATTTAAGAATATATGTTATCTATAGAAAGTAGGAATAATAATATAATAACAATAATATAAACATGATTTTAAAGATTACTAAATAATTTTGAATTTTTAAGTCTAGAAAAATAAAGCAACCCGAGCATAAAGTCTTATATAAATACTCAAATTAATTTTACATTTTTGCTCTTGTTGCTTAGTTTTCCTGAGTATGCCATTTACACTCAGATTCATATTCTGTTTTAACAAACTAAACATTAGGACAATAAATAAAATAAAATAAGAAACTTGTTACCATTGTACTCAAATACATGCATAAATAATTTGAGAGGACAGGACTTGACAAAAAATACAAAGTTTCAGTTGGACAGGAGAAATAACTTTTAGTGATTCATTGCACAGCATGGTGACTGTAGTTAATAATAAAGTATTGTACATATCAAAATTTCTAAAAGAGTAGATTTTAAACATTCTCAACACAAAAAATTATAGGTAGGAAGGTGATGGATATATGTTGATGAATGTATTAATTAGCTTAATTTAATCTTTCTACAATGTGTACATGTATCAAAACATCGCATTGTACGCCCAAAATATATACAATTTTTATTTTTCAATTAAATTTTTTAAAAAAATTTAAAGATGACAAGTAGACAGAAATTAAAATATTTTGAAGTCTTATTTCTTGGTTACTTTTTTTGTTTGTTTTATTGCAAGAAATATGAAACTTAAGAAATAAGTTCTTGGAAAAGTTTCTGGAAAAGTCAATATTAAAGTCTTCTAAAACACAAAAATTTAACTTAATAAAGTGACATGACATGCAATGTTTAATACATTCCAAAGTAAATATCAGATGACTTATAGTCTAAGTTTAGCTTATGTAACCCAAAAAGATTTTTTATTTGTTTGCTTAAATTCTAATATATAAATTTGTAATTATCCCAAATAAATCAAATTGGAATGGATTAATTCACTTCTTTTTTACATTTTCATTGCACCTCACGCAATGTGACTTGTTAAATAAATGCTTGTTGAAAATTGAATGAATTAAGATTATGAAATAAGAAAGGCTCAGTGTTGCACTTCATCAATGTATTACTCAATCTACATTACTATGGGACATAGCAAAAGTCCATAGACCCTTTTCAAGATAAATACCTGAAGGATGTCATTGAAAAATATTCATGAAAATAATTATTTTTTTTAAACATTTAACCACCAGCTATTAAGTCCTGTGTAGAGTCCCATATTGAAGTGTAGTTTTCAGGAAACTATATTTTGTAGACAATAGGAGACTACCTTATAAAGATTTTACTTTCTACAAAATATAGTCTATTTAAAGATTTCACATAAATTAATGTAAAAATTTATTTAAACATCAAGAATACTAATTTCCTATTTGCTAAAATGACTTGCAATGATTAAAAAGCCATTAGATTTCCTAATACACAGTTTTGATTCCTGGCTTTGATGCTTAGAAAGTGTTTCTTTAAATGTAGGACAATGGTTTCTATTGGTCTTCTTTCTAATAACTGAATAACAACCTTAACAAAGCAAACTAATTTTGTATCCATGCGTTCTCTAAATTGTTACTTCTCTTTATATCAATTTGATACCCTCAGATTAAAAGTTGTTAGGTAGATAAAATTTTGTATCAGAAGTTATTCAACCATTCAGAATATAATTTGTTTATTATCTGAAACAGGACCATTGATTACAGAATTATATCATAGGTATGAGAGTCAAATAGTAATATCCTACAAGCACAAGGCGATTAGAGTGAATATTAAGGCATTGTACTGGCATAGAGGATTCACTAACAAAAGTGGGCATTTTCAAATTATAATTCATGCTTGCATCTTTCCCATTTTTTAATGAACATGTTGAAGTTTGCTCATTACCTTAGCGATTGCTAGGTATCTCAATTTTCTTAACTTAAAAACACAATAAAAAATGTGTTGCCTTATATACAACAGCTACTATATACCAGGTGATGTTCTAAGCACTTCACAAACATTAACTTAACTTACGTAATTCTTATAACAGCCCTGAGGAAGAGATACCATCATTCGATTCATTTTATAAATGGAAAAACTGGTGCACAGAGAAGTTAAGCATTATGCCCTTGATTGCACAGCTGAGCCCAGGCACTGTGGCACTTGAGTGTTGTCATCCATAGTGTGCTGCTTCTCATTATAACTCCTTTGATGCTAGGCTGTAATTTAGTGATTGACTGTAGATTTCTTTTTAAAAAGAAATTTGTGCGCATGAAATATTAATATATCTGATTTGAAAAGAAGTTAGGACAGTCTTACTGTAAGCCAAGGGTCACCAATTTTTTTTCTATAAAAAGTTTTCCATGAAAAGCCAAATAATAGTTATTTTTGGCTTTGGGGTTACAAGGTCTTTGTTGCAACTACTACACTCTTTTTCTGTAGGGAAAAATCAAACATGACAATATGTAAATAAAGAAGCATCGCTGTGGTACAGTAAAATTGTGTTTTTGGGCACTGAAATTTTATATAATTTTCATATGTCATGAAGTGTTATTCTTCTTTTGATTTTTTTTCCCACCATTTGAAAACATATAAACCATTCTTAGTTTGGGGCCTGTACCAAAATAAGAAGTGGGCTGGATTTATTCTGTGGGCCACAGTTTGCCAATCCCTGTTCTAGGCACTTGGGATATATTAGTGAACAAAATGGACTCCCCCCCAAAAAAATATTGTCCTTATTCTAGTGGAAAAAAATCCTATATACGTTTTTAAGTTTTCATCCTTCCTTTTGGAAAGAACTCAAGTCTAAATAATTCTACCATGCCAAGTTACAATTTCAAATTTCCAGAATAAGACTTAAGAATTCACAGTGATCCCAGGAAGCTAAACAGTGATTAATTAAAACAATGAATAAGTTGCTCATTTTTTCAAGCATACTGGATGTAGAACCTCTTAACATAGAATGGTCATTATTCAGAATAGACTTAAATATTGTTTATATGGTACTTTAATGATTTCCAGTAGGAAATTAGAGTAGACAGACATGTTTAACATACTGTTTTCTGAGATTGTTGGACACATACCAAATAAACTAATCTAGGCATATAAATGAGCACATGAACATTTTTCTAAATGCCATTCTGTATCTCCAGCTGCTTTGATCAAAAGGCATGTGTTATCAGAATTCTTGACTTCTGAGTGAACCAACTGGATTGAGTGTCTATAGATTCTTCCTGCCTTCTCCAAAGTGAATAACCTCTGGAGAAATACCCCATTGTAGGTTTGCCTTATGTGTCTGTCTACCCTACGAGACCATGCCTTCTCTGAGTATTTGTAACCAAGGCACTTAACTCAATGTCTGACCTTGACCCAAAAATGTGAGTTTGTTATAAATCATTCTTTGTCTTAAATATAATTAAGATAGACACTTAGGATTTGGCTCAATTTAGTGTGAATTAACAAAGCCAATGTGAAGTAAAAATGGAAGTAATTTTAAAGATTATTACACACACACACTCATACACCTGTTGTTTGCCAATAATAATAGTAGCTATCACTAGTAGCACTTACCACAAGCTTGACATATCACTTACATTGTTTCTAATTCTTATAGCAGCCTTTCAGCCTTTTTTAAAGATTAGAAAACTGAGGCTCAGACAAGAGAAGTAATTTGCCCAATTATCTGAATACTGTTGAGTTAAGGGGCTTTATCACCTGGAGAATACCCTCCCCTTGTGAGAGTATATCGTATATTGAGTATATACTGCTACAAAAAGCAAACTCTGATCTACATCTTTCATGTATTTATTTTACCACACCAGAGAAATCATTAAAATTTCCTACCTCCAACCTTTTTTCCAGCCAGTCAAGCAATGAAGAAGAATGAGGGGAATACATTAGAAAGCCAGAATTCTATCCTGCTGGTCTACCACAATTAATTATTAGTGCTAAGATTAAGGGGCTAAATAATGTGGTTGCTGAGATTAGTCACTCTGATATTGACTTACTAAAAATAGAGTCAACAGATACATTTTAAATAAAAATAAGAACTTTCAGGTTAACTCTGAAAAATCATTATGAAAATAAAACAAAACCTTGAAGCTTGAATTTGCACCAATATTTCCCCTGGATTTCTGTGTGCTAAAGTACTAGAAAGGTATCAGATTTGTTTCTATGACAATTACACACTATTCTTGTTCGTGATACTTTCAGGTAATAAATACAACAGGTAGAAGCTAGCATTATAAAAATGCCTGTATCTTAATTACATAAAATGAGATTAGTCAAAAATTTATTACCTATATTTTGTTTCAAGAAAATCATTTTAACAATAGTTATGCTATAAATGTTTATTTCTTCTGTGATTCATTTAGAATTTCAGAAAATATATTCATTTTCCATATCCTTTCCATTGACTTCCAGGATAATTCACGATGCATGAATTATTATACTAATGATGGTTTCTTTAAAATGAAATAAAACAAAAAAACTATTTTGATATGGGCAGGAGGGTGAGTTAACCAGAGGAAGCACTATCAATTCTAATGTAGATGATGCAGTATGTCTGTTTTACTGTAAATATCAGAAGGGCTTATCTATTCACAAATATTATTAATAGATAGAACTATTTGCAACGTTCAGAGTAAAACAGAGAACTACTAGGGAATGTCTATAATTGTGGGAAAAGGAAAAGAGAGAAAATAAATTATAGGGAAGTGAAAAAAGAAAAATAAACAGTAAGAAAAATATAAGAAAATATGGGGAATCAAACAAATTATTAATAGATAAACTATCTGGAAAATGAAGAAAAACAGAATTAGCAGTAGGAGAAGATGGGCATGAAAATTCTAAAGATTGGAGATTAGGTGTTCACTATGTTGGACAGATAAATACAAATTGAGAAGCATTTAAATTACGACATACCCAACCATATATAATTTGCAGAGTTACAGACAAAAGAAAAAAACATTTCCACAAGCAAAAAGTCAATATGGTATCTCACCCCCTATAATTCCAGACACATTTCTGACTTCATGTAGTTTACAGCAAAAAGAGAAAGAGTAAATAGTTAACATAAAATAATGACACTGGCAGTACCTGCTAGAGATGAGAAAGTGCCATAAATGGGAATACCATGTAACAGAGAGCTGTAACCTTGTCTGAGTGGCCAAAGAAGACTTTCTCTGCAGAAAAGGTTTAAGATGATCCTTGAAAGATGAGATCCCAGGGAAGGCAAGGTATACAATCGGAGGAGGCAAAGCTGAGAAAAGAGCATACGCAAAAGCTCCCAGGCAGAAAAGAGTTTGGCACCTTCTGGAAACTGAAAAAAAGGTATATATGGCTACAGATGTTGCAGGAGGGGCTGTCCGAATCACAGAGGAAGCTGTAGGCCCTGCCAGGGATTCTCCACTACATAGATAAATTCCACAGTGGAAAAGTCAAGATGTTTTTTAACCGAACTGAGAAAAGAAGCAATGCTATTATGGAAACATTGCCACCTGTGAAATCATAAACCTACATGAGTGTCCTGGCTCCACTTTAGCTGAGTCCCACATCAAGAAAATGGGTTAATAATTATAGTTCCAACTACTTCCCAGGGTTTAGGTAAAGATTGGGTGAGATCATAGAAAACACTAAGCATAAAATGCTATTTAAAATTTATATTTTACTAACTTTAAAAGACTCATTAAGCAAATGTACCTGAATACACTTTTGCCTATCCAGAAAACTCTGGGACATATTTGTGATGTCACTGACAGCACAGGAATAGAGACTTTTAAGAATGAAATCAAAGGGACCCGAAGGTGAAACCAAGGGCATCAAAAGGAAGTGAGAACACTGGAAATTTTGGCACCTCTGAGCAATCTATATTTAATTCTTCAAAGGGAAAAATGGCCTTTTGAGGTATAAAAGTCTTTCATTTCTTCCTTTCCTGGAGCAGAATCCCTCTTCTTTTTAATCTCATAAATTTAAGCTTAGAGGCTTCCTTTTCCGCTGTTCCAGAGCCTCTCACATATGTATGTGTGACTTCTCTGCTCCCCGAGCGCCCGTGAGCGGGCTGGTGAACGGTACCTGCACGGGGACTCTGAGCTGCTCAGAGCTCAGCTGGGCCACCGCGTGGAGACTGGCTCACTGGAGGCTGCAGAGAAGCGAACTGAAGAATTACAGTCGGTTTCACTTCCCTGCCTTATGTGCCTTCAGGTGCCTCTGAAGACAGGCGAGGCCAGTGAAATGGAGAGGAGGAGGAAGAGTGTAAGCATCAATATCCGAGAAGAAAGAGTCCCTGAAAATGTAGAGGCATTGTTGAAAAATGTGGATAGATGGATATGGGGGAGGGGTGTAAACACAGTCAAACTGCACGTTGTTGGGTGCCAGCTTCAAGTTTTCTGCACAGTGACTCCTGAGAGGTGTTTTTATCAGATAAAGATCTATTCAGAATGTTGGGGTGGAGGTGAAATGGTCAAAAATTCATAGTCAGGCACTGAGTGAGGAATTATTGCTTTGGGAGGGTCAATTTGTCTCCAAAAAGAAAATAGTCATATTTGTAAATCCTGCTTAGGACAGAGCATCAGACCGATGTTTGGCCCTGATTTTTAGCACCCCTCAAAACCAGCCACACCAGAGCATCCTGTGCTAAAGGAAGAAATTAGAAAGAGTAGAAAATCTGTAAGTCAGAGAGGAAGACTTTGAAGAAAGTACTTTAATGCTGTAAGATGTACACTAGGCCCTCAGCACGTCCTATTTCATATGCATTAACAGGAGTTCGCTGATACAGTGAGAGATGCCAGTCGGCGGGGGTATGTCGCAGAGGCAGAAGTGGATGCCTAGTAGCAGGGACCACTGTGGTGGATTGGTTACCATAGCAACTGTACCGCCACTGTCAGTGGCAGTTCCTGTCATGTCCCTCTCTTAAGGTTTTCACAAGCATTCACTCCAAACTGATGAGAAAGAAAGAGAAAGAGACAAAGAGAAAGGTAATATGAAGTGCAAATAAAAAGAATAAAGCTATAACGCAAATATTTTAAACAGCTCTACTGCATAGTAATTAAGACCTATAGGTCAGACAAATGTGATTTCAAATCCCACTTCCACCACTTACAAGCTGCCTCTCCCTGAGTAACTTACTTAATCTATTTTCGACTTCCTTACCTGTAAAATGTACATAATAATACCCACTTCATTACGGCAATTCTAAATGTTGAAATAATGGATGTAGAACCCTTTGTGTAGACCCTGACTGTGGATACTTAATAAACAATAGCTTTAATTATAGGAATAGTTCTATTCATATTGAACAGCCTTTCTGTTCACTTGTTAGTACTCTTAATTCCATACAAACATCCACTTTCCACAAAATCAGAGCTCGATTTCTACAGCCTGAGTCGCAATGCTATTCTGATAGTGATAATGCTGAAGCATTATGCATTTGATCTACCGTTTGTGTTTTAAGTTTATGTTTATTTTATCCATCTTTGAGGGACATACAGAACCCAGGCCAATCCTAGGGTCTGTTCCATCCTCCTGATCTATTCATACAATCAGAAAGCTAGAAAACCCATGGTAGATTCATGTCAAACAGCTTTATCGAGATGTAATTTACATACTGTACAATTCACCCATTTAAAGTGTATAATTCAATGGTTTTAGTATATTCACAGAGTTGTACAGCCATAGCCACAATCAATTTTAGAACATTTTAGTCTCCCCCCACCAAAAAACCCATACCCTGTTAGCAATCAGCAGCTATTCCCTACCACCACTGGCTTCATCCTTCCTACCCCCAGCTCCAGACAACCACTAGTCTACTTTCTGTCACCTTAGATTTGCCTATTCTGGACATTTCATATAAATGGGATCATATGACAGGTGGGGTTCTTTTGGCTGATTTCTTTCATGTAGCATAATGTTTTCAAGGCTCACTCATGTCACAGCATGTAACAGTATTTCATTCCTTTTTATGGCTGAATAATATTTCATTGTACAGATATACTACATTTTATTTATCCATAAGTTCATGAATATTTGAGCTGTTTCCACTTTTTGTTGTTGTGAATAACGTTGCCATGAGCATTCATATACAAGTTTTTGTGTGGACTTATGTTTTCATTTCTCTTGGGTATAACATACAGCTAGGAGTGGAATTGCTGGCTCATACAGTAATTCGGTCAATATTAAACAAATGTTTAACCTTTTGAGGAATTGCCAGATGATTTTCCAAAGCATCTGCACCATTTTGCATTCCCGTCAGCAACTTATGGTGGTTCCAATTTCTCCACATCTTTGCCAACACTTATATCTGTCTTTTTCGTTACAGCCATCCTAGTGGATGTGAAGTGCCATCTCATTGTGGTTTGCATTTCCCTAATGACTAATCATACTGAACATCTTTTTATGTGCTTATTGGCCACTTGTATATATATTTTGAGAAATGTCTCTAGGTGCAGTGGCACACACCTATAGTCTTAGCTACTTGGGAGGCTGAGGTGGGAGGATTCCTTGAGCCTAGGAGTTCAAGTTCGGCTTAGGCAACGTAGTGAGACTCTGTCTCTTTAAAAAAAAATAAAATGTCCATTTAAATTCTTTGACCATTTTTTTAGTGTGCTATTTGTCTTTTTATTATTGAGTTGTAATAATGCTTTAAGCATTTTTAGTAGGGCATTTTCTGGTGCCTAGATCACAGGTGAGGCTGCCTTCTGTAGGAATTGGGTGTTCCATTTGACAAAATGAGAGGAAAATGAATGCATATGTACAGTGGAAAATTCTCTAGATACTTTTATATGACACATATGACTATTATTAAAAATCTTGGTGTTTTGTGTGACAGAGAAAAATATCTGTGATTTATTTGGGTATTGTTTGTTTTCCTCCTCATGTGATTATTTTAGCTTTGTTGACTTAGGCATTGTATTTCTTAAATGATAGTCTGGACTTGAATGAGCAAATCTTTTACTCAAAGAAAAAATATTCATTACTTAAGTTATTTACTTACATTTTCCTAAAGGCACATAAGATATATTTTTTTCAAACAATGTGTATACTGTAATTGTTTTGGAGAAATAAGGTAGAATTCTTTGACTTCTAAGACAGTAGTAACTGATAAGAACCACTGTATAAGAAGCAGCAATACTGTACATCAAAAGAAAACAAACTAAAAGACAGAAGCTCTCAGTTTAATGGTGATGCTAAGTGTTGCTTCTGGGCATCGGCCGGAAACAGCGAAGCACAGATTTTCAGTCCTATCCGGGATTCAACTGAGGGCTTCACCACACATAGCACCAAGGCACATTCTAACATGTAAGAGCTAAATTCATCATGAGAATAACTTACCCAGTTCCATCTTCCCTTTGGAATCTCCTTGTGATTTTCCATAGGGGGAAAAGAAATATCTGCTACTTTTGACAAGAATTACTTTTACTATTCTTAGTAGGTTAGGTACTGTTACTTTACCAACTGTTCCTGCAAGTGCATACCTATAGAGGAATGGTCAGCAAAGTGTTTCCTAGGCTCAGTATTTATGCTTCCGGATAGAACAACTTCTATTTTAATTATGAATCTCTATGAACAAATTCTTGCTTTCTGTGAAAAGATTTACATCTCTATTATTCACATATAGAAAAGAGTGCCAGGTGATAGAAATTTTAATATGGATTTCTTTTTCTGGATATTCGAGGGGACAATGTATTATCAAAAGTCTGTAATAACTTTACAGATTTTAGAATGTATTACCAACAGATCCCAAGAAAGGGGATAACCTCTCTAAATTAGTCATCTTTTTTTTTTTATCTTTAGAAAGCATCTTCTTTCTTCAGCAGAAGTCTTAGACACATTTCAAAAGGTACCTAATTCTAGTCAGTTACTTCAGAACATCTAAAATCCAGACAGACCTCACTGTCACTTAGGCATTCTCATATTCAAAATTTGGAAAGACAGAAAGCAGACAATGCCAAACTGAAGTATTTAAACACCACCCTGAATGCACTCAGATAAATTCAAGGCCTGGTATTTCTCCAGAATTAGACAGCAGCAAACTAAACGAGAAGCAAGTAGTCTAGGCAAAAATTCCCCCCAAGGAAGTGGGCACCCCTGTGTAGGAAAGAGCCCCTCAAGTCTTCCATTCAGTATAGTTAACCTGATAACCCAAGTTCCAGAAAAGAGTAGTCTTTTTGACCTAGAAAGAATAATCTCACCTCAGAAAGATTTTTCTGGAGAATGTTTCACTATTTTGTTTTGTTTTTTTCTAACAAGAAAACCCTAAAGTCTTGAAGCATGAGAAACATTTAAAATTTCTAAAAGCCCAAAGAAATTCACATCTATAGTTTTATAGACACTAATTAGAGTTTGCCACGAAAGCTTGCGGGAATCATCTCTCTGTATAAGCTCTATCCATTCTTATCCCTTGTCATTGCCCCCCATTACAACAATTACTACATATGTACAACATCCTGAGCACCCAACAGAGGAGTAAATAAGGAGCTTGCCTCTGCATATTCCAAATTCTCCATGCAGAGGGCAGTCGATAGATTGCTATAAAGCATGGCTATTGTATGGTGAAATTAGGAAAATCTTTTCTCAAGGCAGTCTTTCAAGGCTGACCAGAAGGGCTTCTTCTCAAGTGTCAGTTCCCCAAACAGAGCATGAGACTTATTGGTATTTTTCAGCCCTATGTGCCTATTGGCTGAACAGTTTTATTAAACAGGGCTGCATGAGTCTGCTTGGGCTGTCCATAACAGAATATTGAAGATTGGGTGGCTTAACAGAAATTTGTTATTTTCTCACATTTCTGGAGGCTGGAAGTTCAAGACCAAGGTGTCAGCAAGGTTGGCTTCTGGTGAGGCCTCTCTTCCTGGCTTGCAGACAGCCGCCTTCATGCTGTGTCTTCACATGCTTTTTCTCTGTACCCACCTAGAGAGAGAGATCTGGTGTCTCTTCCTCTTCTTACAAGGACAGCAGTCCTATTGGATTAGGGCCCTACACTTATGACCTCATTTAACCTTAATTGCCTCCTTAAAGGCCCCATATCCAAATATAGTTACTTTGAGGGTTAGGACTTCCACATAAAAATTTGGGAAGAAAACAGTTTAGTCCATTATAAGGGCCAAAACTAGGACACAGGAAATTAGAAAACATGTTAAGGAAATTAACTGAAATGTTACTTTTGACTAGATTTATACAGGCAAATTTATATAGGCAATTGAACAATTACCCAAGTCAGCAATATATAAATAGCTCTTCCAGTAATGCAAAACTAGAAGAGAAAAAAATGCAGATCCTCTTTCCTTGATTCCACAAAAATCTTGATTAGATCAGTAGTTTTCTTAAGAATCAGTTATAGAGCTTTATAATATAAGATATCTTCTCTAGCCCCACCCCAGAGATTCTAAATAAATTGGTCTGGAATGTGGTCGCAGGAACCTGCTTATTTAGCAAGCATCCCAGGTGGTTTTCCTAGGAGTAGATTTTGGATCACACTTTGAAAATCACGGGACTAAACAAATAATTGCTTCTATTTTCCAATTTGCTACATATCTATGGAAGATAGAAGAAAATACTGATAATAATTAATTGATAGATCTATTTGGGGAAAATTTGTTGCAAAACCAAAAGCAATCTAATTGGCATGAGAAAAAGAGAAATGAGTCATAGAGTCATAGGAAAAATTATCAAAATTACCAGATTCTAGAAGATTTATTTCCAAGTGGTAAAATTTGGGTACCTACTGCACTAGAGAATTTGCAGAATAATTCAAGCCACACAGTATAGTGTCCACAATTCAGCTTCAGGAATGTGGTAAACTTTCAAGAATAATTTGTTTCTGCACGTCCAAGATCTGATGATTGAAAACAATGTTGCCCGGATTAGCTGATTGGGTGGGTCTCAGAGGCTTCTGCAAATGCCCTTTCAAAGGGGGATATTGGAAGGTCTCGTAGACACCCCAAAGCCCTCCAGCCGGGGTTCACTTGGGCACAATTGCCTCTCCAGGGTTGGCGAAGCAGCAAAGAATGAAAGAACTGGCTCCCTACAATGAGGAAGAGGAAAAGCAGAAGAAGATAAGAGATTCTTATTTCACCCGCAGTTGCAGGGTGTCCCTAAGCTGGATCCCACAGGCCACACCTCATTGTCTCCACAGCACACACACCGGCAGCCTGCCTCACTCCCTCACTGCAGATCTGCCCCCAAATGAGAATAACCCTCTTCCTTTAACTTAACCCCAGGATGATGTCATACAGTTTTTCTTCCCCTAAAAATAAATGCTGGTCCCTTTTAGAAGGTATCAGCGGAAACTCCCTTTTCTTAGAGGTGAACACCTATTCGTTGCCATGAATATTCCAGGAGAAGCCTGGAGGAATGTATCCTGCTACTAACTTTTCTCACTGTCTCCCTGCATGGCCACTCCTGCAGTGACTCTCCAACTGGAAAGACGCTGGTTGGCAGGAGGCTGGCTCCAGTTCCTCTGAATGAGCTTCACAGTTTCCCCATAAGGAATCTCCCCTCCGGCATTAGAGTAATGGCTGAAATGGGGCTCTAGCTCATGAGGCCATTGTCCCTCCTTTCTTTCTGAACTCCTTTCTTCAGAGTGTCATGTTGTTAAAATATTCACGTTTATCATTACATCTCAGATGCGCAGAGATGTGTATATATATATATATATATATATTCTTCTGAGCTTGAATTTTCATTATTATTCTGTGATCTTGCAATTTTCTGCACTTTTTCTTGTGCAGCAGGTACCAAAGTTTCCTTAGGTCAGAAAGTCACTCTTATCTCTTCCAAAAGCCAGCCAGATGGGAGGGAAAGAGAGAGAGAGAGAGAGAGAGAGAAAGAAGTCTCAGTAATGAGCTTGGTTCTCAGGAGGCAGCATAGTCTAATAATTGAGCTTTATTAGGAGTTTAAAAGCAGGCATTACTTACGACTCCATCACGAGCGTGAGAGCAATGCTTTATCTCCTTTTGTCACTAGACTGTATAGAGCTTGAATGGCTCTTCTGCCACAGGCTGCATAGAACCGCTTCTCTCTTGAGCAGGAAGAAGCGTTTTCTTCTATCACAGGAATGCCAGCTGTCCCCACCAGTTAGTTCAACAGCAAGCATCTGTGCTGGGGAGCAGTGAGACCCTGCATCCCACTTGCAGGCAGGAGGATTAGTCTGAGAGCGAATGCGTGCCACGCAACTTCCTTGCAGGGATGTGGGGAGGATTAATAAAACGCTATTTCCATTGCGATTTATGCTCTTCAGAAGAAAGGTGCTAAGTACTAGGTATTAGAATTAGGGATTATATAGGTAATCAAGCAAAGAAGATATTCAACTGCTTCTAGTTACTAAAGGAAGCTTTAATCTGGGAGGTGGGGAAATGCAGGGAGAATAAAGTTGGCTGGAAACAATTGTCCCTCATGAAGTGAAGGACCAAGAATGGAGTGTCAAGTGCTATGTACAATATAAAAATAGACCCGTCCTGGGCCCCGAGGCTTAGGAGCTAAGCCTAGGTGGGAGCGGGGTTGGGGGGTTGCTACATTTCGTTGATTCACATGAAGACCTTAAGGCTTCTTTGTTATATCTGCTGCTGCTGTCTTGGACAAGCTACAGGTTTGGTGCCTAGAGGAATGTGGCAAAAGCGTAAGCAAGCTAGCCCATCCACATACTGGAGGACATGGTAACATTCTGAAATTAGTACCTGTCAGAGCAGAGTTGTGGGGGACACTTGTGAGCTAGTGGAGCTGAGCTGAGAAGTGAAAGGGTGGGCAGATGGTCAGTTACAATTGCAATGTGTAAAGCTACAGCCACTAAAGATGTTGAACTCACATGGTCACACATGTAGGAAGTGGCAGAGTTCGAATGTAACTCAGGTTTTCAGATTTTCAAGCCCTGGTTTCTTCCATTTGTTATTATGTGTCCCTAAGTATGATTTGCCTAACACTGGCAGACTGTGAGACAATTCCAGATGGTCCTTGAGAACGTATTTTAAAATTTATAATAGGCTAGGTATTACTGTATTTTAATGTGTATTAGAAATAAAACAACCCATGAAGTCCATGATTTCATAAATATAATTGTTTAGAACAATGATTCCCAATACTGGTTGCATGTTAGAAGCACTCAGAAAGCTTTAAAAAAAAAATCCTGGGTCCCACCTTAGATTATTAAATCAGAATCCCTGAGAAGTTGTGAGATTTTGTAAATGGTCTCCCAGCCTGCAATGAAAACTACTAGGATAGGCTGGGATTTTTATAAAAAGCATTTTATAAGTGAGCAGTTTTAAATAAAATATTTAGTAAGTAATATCATAATATGTGGATATGGCAAAAATCACGAAGGTCCTATGTTGTGCTAATAACTGAAGTTCGGTGAACATTGTACTCTATCATGGGTAGCTCCCATTCTGTGAGACTATACTAATCCTAAAGAGCAAAGAGAAAAGCAGAGATATCCAGTAAAAAAAAAAAAAAATGATGAATGTGATGGTATAACAAGAGAAAGACTAATTATTTGCACACGCTCAAGTAGGGGGATATAAGACTGAAGGTTTGGGGCAGTGCACAGTAAAGGTAGCAGGTTAGATTTGAAATTGGTCCATATGACTGTCCTTTCCCCAACATATCACCATCTGACTCTTCCACCTTGCAGTTCAGAAATGTGGTTTTTCCCTTTTCCCATTTGCCTTTTGTTGTTTTGGGGTTTTTTTATTTATTTTTTTGAGACAGAGTCTCATGCTGTCTCTGGGCTAGAGTGCAGTGGTGTCATGCTAGCTCACAGCAACCTCAAACTCTTGGGCTAGAGCGATCCTCCTGCCTCAGGCTCCTAAGTAGCTGGGACTACAGGTATGCACCACCACAACCACTAATTTTTCTATGTTTTGTAGAGACTGGGTCTCCCTCTTGCGAACTCCCGACCTCAAGTGACCCTTCCACCTCGGCCTCCCAGAGTGCTAGGTTTACAGGTGGGGGCCACCATGCCCGGCCCCATTTGCCTTTTAACAACCCCACCACCACCACCACTAACTGAACCCTAAAACAGGTGAGGGAAAAAAGGATATATATAACATGTTCCTGGAGAGTGGGATTACTAGTGACTTTTACTCTTTTCACCCATTTATACTTTCATTCATCCTATCTTCATTCATAAACAAGCGTGCATTGAGCACCCACCATGTACTAATATAGTATCACATGATGACATGATCCAACAAGTCTTAAAGTTACTTCCACCTTAGGCAAACTAAATAATGCATATAACTAACCATTCTCCAGTCCCCACATCGCCAGACTCTAGTGGGAGGAAGAGTGTGGCTCCAAAGTTGAAGATGGGGAGTAAGGCATTTTCAGCCACATCTGAGAGCCACAGAAGAGTTGTGTGAGAAAACCCTAGAGATGTTTCCTATGCGAAATGGAGGAAATAAAACCCATCCTGAGGCACTGGAAAAGGTGCCCAAACCCCTTTCCCTCTATTCTTTCGTCTGCTAAATGGGGATAATGATACTTGGTGTTTACCTACCTCAGAGAGGCATTATCAGGTCTATTTAAAGGCTCTTCCGATGAAAGCTGCTGTGTAATTACCAAGAACAGCTATGATAAAGAAACCTAAATACAACAGCAAATCAGCTGGAACAAATTCTCAAGGGAGTTTAACTTCTCTGGAAAATTTTAAGAAAAGGGTTGCAGCTCTCCTTGGGGGAGTTTGGGTCCATGCTGGCTGGATGTTTAGGGAAGGCTAGCCGACGTTCAAAGCCTCCATCTGGCCAATGACTTGGAGAGGAGTGCTCTTCTTCTGCTTGCTTTTTCCCCATGGTCTAAGCATTTCCATCTAAAATTCCTCTTTCAAGTTTTTTCAGATCTTGTCTCACATACTCTGTTATCCCTGAAATGAAATTCAAGCAAGGCATTTACCTGCAAGAAAGAGAGAGAGAGAGAGAGAGAGACAGGAAGCATAAAAATAGAGGTTATAATATGGGGGAAATGTGTATTTTACATATGGTAGGCAATGAAGAATTCATTGCTGGTTTTTAGGAAGAGGATTGAGGTAATTGATTATCAATGCTAGGCTTTGCTAAAATTTATTTGACAAAATATGTAGAGTACATTAGATTGGGCAGAGGCCCAGAAAGCAGGGGCTCCACTTTACAGCAGCTAAGGGAGAACCAAGCCAGCTGAATTCAGTGAAGTGAAGAGAAAGATATAAGAAGCATTACAGCTATGGAATCTATAGAATATAAAAAGAAAATGGGAGAAGAGTCAAGGATACCATAAAATTTGATGACTTGGGTATCATAAGGTCATAAGGTTTGGAGGCTACCTTAACAGAGACAGCTAGCAGCCAAGAGAGTGAGTAGGTTGAATTTATGAATGAGATCTGGATCAATACCATTGTAGGAAGCCCAGTGGTTTTATGTTTTTGTTAAACTTGCTTTTGCAATAGTCTGGCTATTTATAAACAGTATAATATATGGTATCTGAAAGGCTTCTAAGCAATAAAAATTCCAAAATTCCAAAGATGGATTTTCAAATGAGTGCCTTGTGAGGTTAATAATTACACATGATAATAATAGCTGTCATTCATCAATTGATTACTATGGGAACTACATAAATATTTTTGCTATGTAACCCAGATGTCAGGTGGAGGCTTCTTAGGTCTGGTAAAGATCTGGTAAAATTGCTACAAACCCTTCCAGTCCTATGACCTATGGAAACTCAACATTTTGCCATGGATTAAGTGTTTGTGTCCTGCCCCCAAAAACATCATACGTTGAAACTCTAATCCCTAATGTAATACTATTTGGAGATGAGGCCTTTGGTAGATACTTAGGTTGTGAGGGTTGAGCTCTCATGATGGAATTAGTGCCTTTATAACAAGAGACAGGTGAGGCAGCATGATCATTCTCTCTCCCTCTCTTCTGTTACCTCCCTCGCCCCCCACCATGTGAAGACATAAATAAGAAGTGGGCCCTAACCAAGAACAGAATCTTCCAGCACCCTGATCTTGCACTTCCCAGCCTTTAAAACTGTGAGAAATAAATTTCTGTTGTTTAAACCGCCCAGGCTATGGTATTTTTGTTATCACATCCTGAACTGACTCAGACACCCATCCTCCTGTCTGTGAATCTCTGGGGGCCTGGGTTTTCCTGATCACTCCCATACATCACTGCTGTACCACCAGATGTGAAATTGCCCCCTTATTACTTTTATGAAATCCTAAGCTATCATGGTTTAGTAAAGTCTACTATTTTATCATGGGTTTAGTAAAGTCTACTATCTAAATTATGAGGTCATGGAAGAGAGCCATAACTTCTTTCAGCCTTCCCCAGCCTCTTCCTAAACTGATTACATTAAGAGCACCAGGTTTTTTTCTCCCTTCACTACGCAGAGGCATTCGTCTTTTAAGGTTTCATCAGCATGAAGAGGCTTTCTTTTGCTGGAGGGACTGGCTCTAGAAGGAGTTTTGGTTATAAGTAGAAACCATTTATCTTCCCATTATACCAAGATGACTTCATTTAGCCCTCACAACATTCTTGTAGGAAGATACCATTATTCCTGATGCAAGGGGTGCCCCTATGAAGGGAGGAAAGCCCCCTGAACTTGCCAAGTGGGTTCTTGGCTTCACGCAGGAAAGAATTCAATTGTAAGCCAACTAGCTACAGTAAAGTTTATTGAGAAAGACACACAACAAATCCTATTCCACAGACAGAGTAGGGGTCCTCTCCCAAGCAGGAGGGAGACTTCCTATAGGGCAATGGTAACATTTTTATGTGCTCAATAATCCTGCTGGGAAATAGCTGTAAGTGACTAGTATTGTCTTGAGGTCAGGCCATAAATGTTAGTTATAAACTGCTGTCACAGAAGGGTAAACACAAACAATTTATAAGGCATCTGGCTTAGTAATTTATCCATCTTCCAGGGTCCCAGGCCAGCCACTTGCTGGCAACTTCCTTGCTCAGGGTGGTCAGAGTCTGATGTCAGCCAAAATGGCTGCACTCAGGCTCTGTTGGCCTTCCTTTTCTATTGTATCTCTACATTATTCCCACTTCACAGGTGAGGCTTAGAGTCGACCCTCGGATATAAACACAAGAAATGATAGAAAGAGGATTTAAATCCAGGTCTGACTGACTCTTAACTTGAAATTAACCTGGCTTTTGAAAGACAGCATAATGGTTATCTACTCTGGTTTACTTTGCCACTTCAAAACTGCTTGGTTTTTCCACTAAATCTTTATGTTTCAAAAAATGGCCATGAACTCCTAAAGACCCAAGGTAGGGAATTACAGAGTAAAAATCCTAATGATTTAGCGTCATTGCAGAGAGAATGAGTTAAGATAATTAAAATATCTAACTAATAGAAATACAACTGTTTATTATTAAGTATAAAAATGTGGATGGGGATAGAGGCCACCTGATTGTCAAACCTGCAATTTACACAAAGGAATAGCTACTAGTGATGATGTGATGACGACAATGACAATAACCACCACGATGATGATGATGATGATGAAGATGATGATAATCGGCATTTAATAATGTTTTAAATGCTTTACGTGTATTATTTCTTTTAATTCTGAAAATTAAAGAAGACTGTGCCTTAGGTCTATTGTTATTCCTACTTTACACATAAAGGGCAAAGAGGCTAGCCCAAGGCACTTTATCTCAGAAGAACTGAAACCAGGCATCTCACCTTAACTGTGAGGCTACACCCTTAGCAACTAGATGATTCTGCCTCAAGAATCATGATGGTTTCCACAGATGTTCCCCACTAGGATGGAATTAAGTGGGAACAGGGAATTTACTCCTCTTGTTCCCACTAATATCTCCAGTCCTTGGAACAGAACCTGGAACATAGAAGAAGCTCAGGGACTTTCACCCCAAAATATGACTCCTTGGTATGAAGAGTATTTTGAATTAAAGGCCTTCAGAGATCAAAAGGCATTGGAAGGGGCCTTCTCTCTATCTCCATAAAACCCAGAGGGACCCATGAAGAAGAACAATTGTCTTTCTATCCCCTCCCTGTTATCTCATCTCTTGTAGGAAAGAAAATCAAGAATGCAACCCAGCCCAACCGATTTTAAAATAATGCTTGTCTCTCAGGTTAAGTTAATTTCCAAAGAGAATCATTTACAAGTCAGTCTGTTTCCTCCCATCCGTTCATTCTCTCAAGGATCCATTTATCCTCCCTAGTGATCATTTATTGCCCCTCAACAGAATTACCCATATTCCTCATCTCCTCACCCGTAATGAGGGTACATAAGCTTCTGGACCCCATCGGGATGTTGGCTAGTCACTCTGTGATTCCCTCCATGTGCACGGTAAATAAATTTGTAATCTCTTTCTCTTATTAATCTGTCTTATTGTGAGTTGATCTTTCAGCGAAACTTCCGAGAGCAAAGGGGATGTTTTCCCTTCTTCTCCACAGTAGTAACTCAATTAACAATTGCTAAATAATAAACAGATTGAAGCAAAATGTCTAAATCAGTAGAGAACATTTTTAAAAGTTTAAAATAGTCACACATAGATTTTTAAAAATATTTTAATTAGAAGAAATATAGGATAGGAAAAACTTGGCTTAAAAACACTTGCTTTAAACAAGAAAATATCTATAGGCCAGCATGGTGTCTCACACCTGTAATCCTAGCACTCTGGGAGGATCACTTGAGCTCAGTTCAAGACCAGCCTGAGCAAGAGCGAGACCCCGTCTCTACTAAAAACAGAAAAATCAGCCAGGCTTTGTGGTGCATGCCTGTATTCCCAGCTATTTGGGAGTCTGAGGCAGGAAGATCGTTTGAGCCCAGGAGTTTGAGGTTGCTGTGAGCTAGGCTGACATCATGGCACTCTACTCAGCACAAAAGAATGAGACTCTGTCTCAAAAAAAAAAAAAAAACAAAAATCTGTATTTGCAGTCAGCTAGAAGCTGAACAGGGACCCAACACTGTATTGTAACAGCTAAAAGCCTATTGTGATTTTAGAAAGATTTAAAAGGAAAATAGTATTCAGCATATTACATGTCACATTTGTTATATTGTATTCAATTCTGACCTTCACATGTTAAAAGGAATAGTGACTGTTTAGAGAATACTTCAAGGAAATGACCAGAATGGTAAGGAAAATGGAAACGTTTTCAGAAAAAAAGGAAGGTTTTCAAGATGGAGAAGAGAAGATGTATGACAGCTATCTTCCAGTATTTGAAGTGCTCCATGCTACAGAAGCAGGTACTTGGCTTTTTCTCTAGAAGACCTAGGTAGGTTCTTCAGCTCAGCATAAGGAGACAAACTATATTTAACACATCTGTCCAAGAACTTTCAGCAACAGAGTGCATTTGAAAAACTAAGGTCAATTTCATTACAAATTTTCAAGTAGATAAGAATAATTGCTTATGAAAAACAATTAAAAGGATTTCTACATTATGTAGAGAACTGGGCCAAGTTAGTGGTCCTAAGTCTGGCTGTGTATTAGAATCAACTAGAAGGCTGTGAAACATTATTGATTTTTAAGGCCTCATCCCATTGAATAATAATCTCTGAGAACTGGGAACTGAGAATCTATATCAAGAATCTAAAATTTCTAAATCCTTCAGATGATCTTGGTAACTAGCCAGGCTTGGAAATCACTACACTAGATTGCCTCAAAGTTCTCTTCTAATTCTATGATGCAACGATTCTTAGAATATTGCAGAATACCTTCTTTGATAAATAAATGAGAATCATTTGTAATATGTAAATGAATTGTGTCTAAATGTACACTAAAGCACCAGCAAATCAACTGATTTCTTAAATAGGTTAAAACTCTTCTTGCAATCTAGTTAATGAAAACTTTTCTCATGTATCACGGAAAGGAAAACTTTATTTGGCCTGTTTCCCAATTAGTGAAGTTCCAAATCACTGAAATATAAATAAATGAGACTTTACCACACTTAGAACACCAGTATGATGAAAAATTTGTTTACACCAAGAGGTTTTAGGTCATCCTTCAATCATTCATCCCCGGAACCAAAGTATGTATGCGTGCCGGCACTCACGCATACACACGCACACACACGCTCAAATGTGACACATGGTAAATGTTGGGCAATTACTGAGATGGAACAAAGGAGACCTTCAAATTCCATCGCCTTTTTAACCTTACATTTTTCTGTGGAAGAACCTCGGAACTCAAATCAAAAGCATTCAAATATTATTAATCATGATATACTCAGTTTAAATTTCTCTAATTCTTTATCTTTTAAATACATTGCTTTGGTCTAGATAGTGCTACAATGAGGAATGAAAGGACTATTTTAAAAATAATAAAAGCTATGAAGAGAACTTATTAATTCTGGCTAAATTGGTTCCCTATATAAAGAGCTTCTAAAAGCATATCATGTTGGTATACGAAGGAGCTCTAATTATTGCAATAAGGCTACATTTGTAGATTTTGACTAATCTAAAATTAAATCTGTGAAGCTCTGCTGGAATGATTTATTAATAGAAAAGAATTGAAACCCCCATCAACACAGTTAGTTCAGGTTCTCCTAATTTTACTTTTCTAGTTCACAAAATACCTTTTGTTCATAATGTTTTCAAATTGAAGTTCACACACATCAAATAAATAGCATGATAATTAGGGGTTCAATATTCAATACACATTCATTATTATCTGTCATTATTGTCATTGTCACTATTATAATTGCACATTGTAAAAAGAATGGAAGCTTTTCCCCAGGAATTATTCACATGTATTACTTTCTAGGAGTAATTGAATAGTTGACATTGCATTTATATCAAAGTAAAATATGTGATGGTTTTTCTCATTTGTATTATTCTTAAGCAATAAGAAATGTAGAGTGATCTCTGTTAGGTCCCTTTATTTGGATCCAGAAAGCTTCATAGTTTTCTGTGTATTTTCTTATAATAACTATGAGAACTTTCTCACCTCTCTGTAAAATGGAGAATTATACCTACCAATTGAGCTGGTTTGAGAGTCAATGGAGAAAATGGCAAGAAAGCCACTCTGGTATGTTTTGTTATTTGATGTGTTCTTTCCTCTGTACCATACAATGTCTCACATGCTTTATCCAATATTTTGGGTTTCTATGTGGTTCATCTTCACAAAGTAGAACTTTAAGCTTTATTTAGAATTAAATAGTATTGATATTGAGTTGGAAAATTGAGTAACACAAGATTTGGAGACAAAATACTCTAAGTAGCATGCTATAACAAATTGAATGAATGATGATATAAATAGAACAATGCAGAAGATTTGAAATGTGTCTTCACTCACTAAGAAGACCATAAATTATGGACCCAAAGCATTGCCGCTTTGTAGAAAACACACAGCCAATGAGGCTAGGTGGGATTTCCTTTGCTTCCATGTAACTCTTCATCACGTTCCCTACAGAGGCCTGGATAGCTTAGAGATTTGCCTTGGTTATGTGGAGTCTTTCATTGCTGCTGTTCTAGCTAGCCTTTGAATCATGTCATTGTTGGCAGGGATACAGGTTGTTACCATGGACTAACTGTTCAGTGGCTTATGTATGGTGGTCACAGTCCTGTTTGTAGAGGACAAATGGTAATGTTTGGCTCTTTGGGCAGAGGGGGTAAAGACTCTAGATCATCTCCTCATCTGCAGAGATGATCCATGTAAGTCAGTGTGGAGAATCACCAGTGGGATCTGTCCAGGGAAGCTGGCCTTATCAATGAATGAAATGATCTCAGAAACACATTTGAGCCATGCATTTATCTCTTTTTTTCATTCATTAAATACATTTTTAAAGCAGTACATTTATCTATATATTAAAATGGAGACTTAATTACATTGTTTTTGTCACAACCACTACTTCAATAAGCCCTTACTTCTCTATGCTGTTGATATTGACCTATCTGCCCCCACCTGCAGTCTGGTGGGGCCTGCAGTCCTTGTAAACAAGGGCCGTCAGAACAGCCACAGAATCATTACTTCCAGTTGAACTATCTGCACTTGGGAACTTACAGCAACCTAAAGAGTATTTGCTTTCATCTTGATTTCTCTTACACATACAGAGTGGTCGGTTATTTGGACTAAAGATGACAATAAAAAAAATGATTATATTAATATATCAGTTCTGTGGCCATGCATTTAGGAGATTATATAGCATGTGAATTATGTATGCATTATTTCCAAATAAAAGGCAGGTACTTACTGCACTGATTTTTTTTTAATCCCTCTCACAAAGCTACTACTCCAGTCATTGAAATCCTCAAAGTATGGAGCTCTTTTCTGTTACTCTGTTTTGTTTGCCAACTTCTAGTCTATAAGGCATATGAATCCAGTTCAAAGGTACATTAAATTCAAACAAGTTGTGTTTGTTTGTTTCCTTGTGCTCAACTATATCCACAGGGTGGCAAAATGAGCATTGCAAGCTGCTGTTCCATTAGTCATTCTTCTATAAGTACAGCTCCCTCTATCGATAAGTCTCTAACATAGGAGTTTCTCCAGAAGGTATTTTTCCTACTGAGGCACATACAATGCATTTAATGGCACCAGTGTTTCATTAAAGGAATTCTCTCGTTCCCTTCCTTCACATGGAAATGTCATTAACTGTATTAAGTTAACTCTCCGAATGTTAGGTTCTTAACCAACAAACAATGCTTCTCCACAAGGGCATATTTCGCCAAGCATCCTTGAATCAGAATGGGCTGAATATGTAATCATAGATTTCAGAGCCACACTGTGAGCTGTGATCATACGTAAGAGTAACCCTTTTATATGTACTGATTTTTTTTTCCTTCAATCATTGTTGTTCCGTTTCTTCCGCCACCACCTTGAGCCTTCAGGTAAATGAAAAGTTCAATTATATGTAAAGCGACAGTTAAATCAGCAGGCCCCGTGTGGGGATCTGGGCCTCCTCTCCCTGCTTCAATCGCCAAGTGTGCTCAATCCATTACAGTTCCTGAGGATTGTACATCCATCAGGTCGAGTGTGCCGGCCAGGGTGCATCTTATAGCTTTTACTGCATATGAGACGTTGCAGGCCTGTTCTCAGGAACTGCCAGGCAGACTGGGAATCACAGTCACGGTTAATAGCAGCGAATTGCCAGCTCTTGATGGGTGGGTAGTCACTCCTTTCAGTGGTTGCCCCCTGGGGGAGAAGGTAGAAAAACAGAGGGAGGGAATTAGAGTGACTTTGCACAGCTGAGCAGGTTCGTGCGGCTGGATCAGTGGCAAGCATTGGCAGGGCTCCACTCTGGGGAGGCTCACAACAACATCACAGGCGCATTTTTACCAATTGGTGCTGCTGCATCGCCAGTGGTGCACAGGGGGAGAGCAGAGGGGAGGGGAAGCTGGGAGTGGGGGAAAGGGGAGAAGGCAGAAGTCTAAGCTAAATTAAACAAACAAACAAAAAATCACATTCAAACTGGTTAACCCACCCCAGTTAGCCCTGTGCTACTAATTGTACCAAACTGGTATTTGAAGTTCCCTGGGTGATTAAAGAGTTGGCTCACAAACTCTCTGCATAACCTTAATTTTTTCAAGGTTCTTTGAGTGGAGAATGGCTTATAATAATGATTTTGACTAATACGATTTTTGACATGCAACTTTAATGCTTAACCTTAGTACAACTCCAGAGCATTTCATGTGTACTCAGCTGTAAAGAGTGATGATTTAAAGGGATAATATAAGAAAAAGGTCGTTCTAGAATGAACCTCTAACAAATTGCATAAAGGGAGCTTATTATTCTATGAGTATGGGGATGTGCAGCTCTTCTGATCATTTTTCTGCTTGGTTCAAAAAAAAAATTGTTGAGACATGAATGGGAGAAGAAACAGGAAAAAATGAAATAGAAATCTGCAAGCAAGGAACATTCTTTTGATGGTTATGATTTCGTTGCCACTAAAAAGACTCTACAATAATGTGGTTATTCATCTCCTCTTTTGTTTTGGGTGAAGAATTCGCTCTAACAAGAAAATGCTGTTGTTGGTTGGAGGGCTGCCTCCTGGACCGGACCGGCTCCCCAGCAATTTGGTTCAGTATTACGATGATGAAAAGAAGACGTGGAAAATACTCACAAGTGAGTGCATTCTTTATTTATTTACTCACTTTTATTTCAGGTCTTGATGAATTCGAAAACACGGTTAATCAAATTAGACATTTTATTGATTTGTTCCTCTTTGGAGGTTTGCTTATGTATCACGGGGGACTTCGAGTAAAAGACTAAATTAACATTGCAGAGGTGGCCAATTTGGTAGTCGAATAGGCCTAAATTAAAACTGGACTGGTTTATGTTTCTGTGTGTGCTGCAACAGCGGGGTGGAGAGGCAGAAGGGGAGGAGCAAAGATCTTCCCCCTCCCCCTGCAAAAAAATTCTTCTGTTATTTTTTTATTGATCGAAAAGTGAAAAATTGGTTAATAGCACTAGCAAATGTTCTCACACCAAAATAGTTGAGTTCAGCGTCTCTGTAACCTACATTTGGCATTTTTGCTCGTTAATCTTTAGTCTGGGGAACAGGGTCTTTAGAGAAATGCCCCCTTATACTGCTGCATAGTTTGGATGGACAGATACATATTTGTGGCCTATCCCAGTCTCATGAAATTGTGCTTGCAAACTTCTACCCGGGATTCTCTTCTTCCCCTCCTGAAAGGGTGATTGTGTTTTACAGCAAACCTCTTGCCTTGGGCACTGAGATTTGGAACTTATTGTTATATCGGTTATGATTCCCAGTCGGACTCAGTCATGGAATCAAAAATCGTCGTTTCTTGAGTGCAGCAGGCGGTGTGCAGCAGTCCCCTCGTGGGCACAGTGGCTGCACTGGTCAATAAAACTAAATTTTAACTGTCAAAATTGCCCAGAGCCGTATAGATAAAATAATAAATGAGCAATTTTGATCCATAAATCAAAGCCATACGTTTAAAACCGGCAAAAGTGAAAGTCAGATTTTCTTCTTGCATGTGTCTTTTAAGCAGTTATGTATTTTATCGGATTTATTTTTTAAAAAATCATTTCCTTTTCTCTTCCTGAAAACCCTTTAAAATAGTAGAAACAGGACAACAGTTTGCCTGTAAGAGCAGGGGAGGAGGAAAGACATGTGAGGTGGTGCTTGAAATAATACATTTTGAAGCTGGCTCACCCCAGCGAAGCCCGCAGTAGCCTTGTCCGGGAACTGCGACGAGAAGGCTCCCCGGACACCAATACACTACGGTTGTAGTAAAGAAGTGGCGGAATAGTAGCAGCAAGAAGGAAGAAAGAAAAATAAGTTAGCAATGTCTTCAAATGATTTTTATTTCTCTTTTTGACAAAAATACCATTGATGGTGGTTTAAACATCTGAATGAGTAACCAAGCTGTATTTTAAAGATTCATCAGAAACTAAAGAGAAAGAAAAAACCAAAGAATCAATTTTTTGACACTTGATCAATAGAGAAAGCCTACACAGAATGAGACATGGAGACAAGGAGAAGGAGAGAGAAAAGAGGAAGGACTAAAGATTCTCAAAAAGAGGCGAGAGAAAAATAGAGGATAAGAGACAGGGAGGTGTTAGATTCAACCAGTAAATGATTTTCATCCACAAATCCATCTGTTTTCCCAAATACACCAAGCTAAGTCCAATTCGTTACTTGTTTGAAGCCCTTCTGTAAAGGCAGAAAAATTAATTAAAGCCTTGTGAATAATACCTTAGAAAAGGAGTATGTTCATTTTAAACCTTGCTCAGAGATGGGCTGATTATCGAACCCATTGTCCAAATTGGGACACTTGTGAGCATGGAAGGGGAACCTATTAATTGCACCAGGACAACAGGAATAGGCTGGAACACATAGCCACCCTACTCAAAGTTTCCACATTGCCTGATTTAACTCCCTGCTTGGAGGGATCTAGGAAGAAAACAAGAACTTTGACTCAGAAAGACAAGAGTGGAAACCCACACCTGGGACCTACAGTCATGTAAATACTCTGAGTCCTAGTGTCCTCATTTTGTTGGGGTCATTTGAATAATTTTTTTAATATAAAATGGTGTTTCTAAATCATCTAACACATAAAATGCACTCAGAAACACCAACATTAGCACAGGGACTGTACCTTTCTATCTTCGAGGCACCGGTCAACACAAGCTCTCCGTGCAGAGGACAGACAAGTGACACTGCAACAGGCCCACCACTTCAATCCACTGCTCTGGAGACGGGGCCTGTCTTGCACAGGTTTCGTATGTTACATGTAACAATTCACAGACTAAGAAGTAAAGATAAACAGATATCTATTGACTCAATTCACCAGATTTGAATTGGAAGGATGTAAAGAAATTAACAAATATATATAGAAAAGTTCTTATCACTGGAACATATTTAAAGATTTTGAACCCTTTTTCTATACTCAGACATACTCATCTCTTTGATATAAATGTCTACTCAACACTCTTCATTTCACTGGGACTTGTACTTTCAAAAAATAGTTTATTATCAGCTAGGCTGTGTATCCCCAAGTGAAGGCATATTTTTCACATTTGTTGAAGAGATGTAGAGCGTTTATCTGGATAATTTCTGTTGTTGGTTTGTATTTTTTAATCAAGGCATCTTGTCTGGCAAAACTGAATAGGTAAGTCAGGTAACTGACAGATTTCTATGCTGTTTGGACCATGTCATAATAAATGAAGAAGTATTTCTCATTGGAATAATAAAATATCTACATTGTCCCCTAATCTAATAAAACATTAGGGATTATAGAACTTCCCACTGTCGTCTTTTGTCCCAGAAGAAGTGCTAAGCCAATTTGTCAGGAAGGCGAGGATGACAGTCAAGAGTCGGAGACAGTCTACTTATTTATCGAATAAATAAGTTTGTGGTCTATTTATTTATCGAATGACTTTATCCATGCAAACTAACAGATTAATTTACAAAAACCTGAAACCTGAGGTTAGCTAGAGTTTCTGAATCTTAGCATACTTTGCCCGCTTAGCTTGAGCAAACATTTCTCAGCATGCTCCACAAGACATGCTTCTGTTAGAAAGATGTCATTCCACAGGGAGGAGCACAGGTACCCCCTCATGGATCTTTAGATCATATACTGTCATGTTATTTATACGTTAGAAACACTGTGTAAGGGGTATGCTTAAGTAATAATGAACTGAATGGAGTGGAGGTGAGAGTAGGAGTGAAAAAGCAACTCTATATAACAGAAAGAAAACAAAATTCGAATAGTCAGGCAACCATTGATTTGGTCTACCCAAACAGCAAGGGGAACAATTATTCTCGTTGACCGTTTTGGTAACATGCTGGCACAGACTGCATGTTTATCTTCCTTTTTGGAAAAACCATTTAATATATAAATATATAATTGATGTTAAGCATAGCAACAGAGCTCTTCAGCCTCTATCAGAAAAGTATTGGTAAATAACATGTAAAATGATTGTAAGTCCTTTTATAAATGTGAAGTGTCAAGCAATAACACTAAGATTGGCATTGTTGTTCTCTTGCCTGTTCATAATAAAAGGGCAGTTGAGGTGCACTTTTGTTCATTTTTATTTTTCAGTACTGCTTTTCTTGCATCTCTCACTCCTGCATGCAGTCTCCCGTTTCATCTTGACTTATTAGAAAGCAGTGCAGGAGACATGAATACTAAAATAGCCAATGCAAAAATCATGCCTCCTGCACTTTGCAGCCCTAAATCCTCTGCAGAGATCAAACAAAACAATTTCATTGGCTACTGCGTACTTTTTGTAACCTATCCCTTACACACCAAAGTTTTTATGAAGTCCACCTGTGCAAGCACCTCACATTTCTCCCATGGGGCAGCAATGAAGAGCTCCCCATCCCCTATGTATTTCTCATGCACCAGTTTCCTTACTGATGGGTAAAAGTATTTCCCAGGAACTACCTTCCTTTTCCCTACATTTCAGGTAAGAAATTCTATTTATTCGGTGCTTCTCTGCTGCTTTCTGTGAGCAATGACAGGAAAAAAGACTTTAAAATATAGATTTATCCTTCCATGTGCTAATGATGACTTCCCTTTAACAACATGAGGATGAAAATTATGGAGCTAAGTAGAAAATCTCGTTCCTTCCCTTGATCACTCTAAGTTCCTTTTGTCAGAAGTAGAGGAAATGCCTTTTCTTCCTCTTTGCTTTAGTTGATTTATAGCTCTTTCCTCTACTGTATAGTGCAAGGATTTGGGGGCTTTCTATTTTTCGGTCATAGAAAATAAAAGAAACTGTTGTGTGGTGGTTTCCTAGGTTGTCTCCTCTGGCCCATGGAGGACATTTAACTTGATGCCATTAAGGGTCCTGTGACTGGCTGTCATCGATTTCTTTTAGAAGAGTCACAATGATCAGAAAGCTGACAGATTCTTCATACTTTAAAAAAAACATATATTTTCCATAAATGCTGAAGAAATAGTAATGAGAAAACAAGTCTTATATTAGACATTGAACTTTAGTTCCAAAAGATAAATATAGATTTGATCATACTCAATATCAGAGCAATGCAGAATGGTTTAATTGCTGATTATTCAGATAGTAATAAACCTGCATGTTGGACTTCTTTCCTGGGCCCTTCTCTTTCTTGATTTCAATTCATTTTTGTTCTCTGAGAATATATGGGGAGGAAAGTCAAGTTAGTCAAAAGCTAATCATCATCTCTTATGATTATTTGTTTTTAAGAAAATAAAATGTAAGTTCAATTAAAAGTTTTGGACCTGTGGGTTTCTTTTATTCGTATTACCTTTATGACCAAGAACCAAAACCCACAAATTATTTAACTTAATTTAATTGCCAGGCAGGTAGGTAGAGTTTGTATATAGTATATTTCTCATTGCAGCAGAACCTGAGAAAGCAATGAGGTACTTCCAGAATGACTTAAAAAATGCCTGGAAAAAATTTAGACTTATTTACAGACCTCATTTCTTCCTGTAACAGGCAGTTATGGAATACCCTCTGTGTTGGATGGTAGGGCGGAATATGCATAAGGTAATCTCTCCTCTAATAACATAAGGAAGCAATTATAATGCAGTGTGCTAAGGGATAGAGAAACCCTAGGGTACTGTGGGAGCCCCAAAAGGGGTCTCTCATCTAAACATGGGAGGTTAGGAAAGATTTCCTAGAAGTGACCTTCTGTAATTCTGAAAAACAAATGAGTAGGAATTACCTAGGCAAAGAGGTGGATGGGGAAGTATTTTAGTAAGAAGACCCAGTATTGGGAATGCCAAAAGGCAAAAGGGAATATAGAGCTTTCTGGAAATAACTTTGTGTATCTATAGGAGAGTCTGAGATTGGAATAGTAAGTGATGAGGCCAGAGAGTTAACCAAGAACCATATCATACGGGGACTATTTCAAGGAATTATCAAGAATTAAGAATTACAAGTAGGGATACCCTTCTGACTTTTGTTTTCAGTGTTAGTCAAAACAGGGATCTAAATATTTTATATAATAGCATTGTCAATTGATCTCTCTTAGCTTGTAACTTTTTATTTCAGTTCTTGGAGCAATTGTTTCCATGACTTTGGACAAAGAAGGAGGAGAAAGAATTGTGTTTGGATTTTTTAAATATGTTAGCATCTAATTTTGCCTTCAATGAGCTCAATTCTAATTTGAGATACATGGCTGCACATTGCTATATATCTTGAATTATTTGCTACTGTGTATTCATGCACCAGTGCATTAGTGGATTTTTCATAGATTTTTAAAAAAATATGTGTGGTGGTCTCTCCAAATACTGTATTTCAAATAAGTTGGGTGCCTAGAAAAACTGGTTGACTTATTTGACCATCTTCCATTTATTTCTTGTTTCTACCTGTCTCAAATATAGCAATTGCTTTTTCTCCAGAGAACAGTGTGTGCACAAATTCTTTACACACAAGCTGCGGTATTTGCTACAGAGCCTAGAACGAAGGAACTATGAGTCACATGGGCTGTTTAAATTTGCTCTGGGTTATTCCCAGGAAAATTGCAGACTGAGTCTGGCAAACCATTGACTATAAGTACTGAAAGATTAAATGATCACCTTGTCCAGCTCTCTCATTTTACACACTCATTTCATTCATTTAACAAAAATAATTGGTATCTTCTATGTAACAAGGATTGTGCTAAGCACAAAGCATACAATGCTGAACCAAGACAAATATCATCATGCCCTTACCAAGTTTATAGTTTAGTGGGGGAAACATAACATTAATAAATAATCCCAGGTAGCAATATATAAAAACACAGCATGATAGTGCTCTGAAGGAAGGGTATAAAATATATAAGATATTGTAATGGAGAGACCTGATTTAATTTAGGGGTCATAAAGAATATCACTCAAAAAGGGGCATTTGGGCTGAGAACTGAAGGATGAGAAAGAGTTAGGCAGGCACCCAGGTGAAGATGTGAGAAGATTGATCCAAGTTAGTTAACAGTAAGTGCAAAGACCCTGCAGAAGGCAGTTACTAGATTAAAAGTTTAGTAAGGCAGTTAGCTAAATTAAAAGAGTGAGGGGGACAGAGATATGAGATGTGGCTAAAGACACTAGCAGAAACAGGCCCTACAGGAACTTCTATGGTAGGTTCATGATTTTTGGGTTTTGGTTTTAACGTTAAGTGATGCAAAGAGAGGAGGTGCTATACCCAGAGTCACACAGTGACTTAATGGCAGAGCAGGGAATGGAACACTGATCCCTGTATTCCATCAAACAGTGCAGCCTCAGATACCACACCAATTTGTCTCACCAAAAAGTTTCATTAGTCAAAAGAGTACAAGCAGATGAACGGGATTTAATCTGTGCTGACCCATTTTGCTCACGAAAATCTAAATGGATCCATTGTACTTAGCACCACGTTCATAGAATAGAACTAGAATAAGTTAATTGAAAAAACAACCTTCTCTTAGAGATCAGGAATATAATCATGGTTTATGGACTAAACTGCATATTATGATGTGTAAATGACAAAATTTGCATGTAAGATTACTGACGAGCCATAATTCATTGCAACTTTCTTGACATTTTAACTCTTGTCTTGGAAGCAACATAGTACTAAAATGAAACTACACACACACACACAAACACACATGCATACACACAGAGTTACATCTTTAGGGACAAATAGATATAAATTGAAGTACAACCCAGATATTTGTTAACTCTGTGACTTCGGGAAGATGCTTACTCTCTGATCTTTTTGTCTCATCTGCAAATTGAGGATAATTATGCTCACTGCATATGGTTATTCTGAGAATTAAATAAAATAATACAAATAAATCTCTGGGGCTCAGTATCTGGAATAGAGTTGTTCCTCAATACATTTTTATGCTATTTTACTTTACTTTGCATTCTTATATAACCAAATAAAGAAAACCACGAAGAAAACCTTCGACTCATCTAAGGTTTGAGAAAGAAGACACATTCACAATGATATCTCTAATTCTAGCATGAAGTTTATGTGTATCAGTCAGAATCAGCTCAATTATTCTGTGGTAACAAACAACTCCAAAATCCCAGGGGCTTAAACTGACAGAAAGTTTATTTCTCACTCATGCTCCGCATCCAACACAGGTTGATTGACAGAGGGCATCTGCTCAACAGAGACATTCAGGGCCCCAGGCATGTGACTCCATCCTGACATGCATTTCCACCATCGACCAGCAGGGGGAAGAATGTGCTGCAGAGCCTTGCACTGGTGATTAAAAGTGACTTGTATCATTTCTGCTCAGTCACAGGACCACATCCCATTTCAAGGCGGCAGGAAAATACAGTCTTATCTGGAGTCAGGTGGAGGAGAACCAGAGAATTTGCAAAGAGTCCAATGTGATTACCATAATCTGTCCGATCGGACATCAGATATTCCGTGTACTCTTCTTACGGTGCTCAAAGAGCCCTCCCTGCTTCCCCAAGGGGAGATCACCCCAATTCATCAAGCTCCTTGTAGAAGATCTCTGGGTGGTGGACAATCCTGTCAACATCAGGCTCATTTGAGACTCCTCTGGACCCACAAACACGTGGAAGAGACGAACTATCTGGCCCCTCTCACATGATGCCTGATGATGGAACAGAGATGGGATCACCCCAGTAAACACTTTCATTTGGAAGGAACCTAGCCATTTAGCAATCCCACCAAATACACATTTTGAAGGACACCTATCCAAAGCATGGGTTGTGTTCCCTGATTCGGGCTCGATCCAATACTGTCCTTTGGCCTCCAGTGGCCCCCAGCTCCTCCCTATGGGAGGTCCTTCTATTTCCATTATTTTCCATGGCAGTATCTGAAGTGAGCCTGAAGAACATGCTCTTCCTGGGGGTAGAAGAGTTTCTAAGTACATTTCACATCCGTAAACATGCGTTTCCACTACCTATTGATATGCCAAACTCTACTATTTGGCATAGCTCTATCCATAAACATTTAAGGGACAATGGTGGTTTTAGGTATCTAATTGTCAACAGCTTCTTTTAGTCCAGGCTGGTGGATCTTTTGGCAATGAACTCTCTAGGAAACTTAGCTATTTCTTATGTTTCCATCCACTCCTTGGCCAGTGACTATGCCCACATATGTTTTCTGAAAACCTTCTTAGATTGCTTTTTCCTTTGTTTTCTTGCTTCCATTTCTCTCTTTTTCACATTCTCTCTCTCTCTCTCTCTCTCTCTCTCTCTCTCTCTCTCTCTCTCTCTCTTTCTCTCTCTCTCTCTCTCTCAATACTCTTTATATATTTGTTTATCTATCAGATTTCAATAGGACAGCTCCTCTTTTACTCTTTTTTTTGAGTTAGAATTTACTGGTGTCTCCTCCTAAATTAACGCTTTCTTCTAAGACATCTTAACTCAGTGAAATTACGGGGAAACTGTATCTTTAATTTTCTCTTAAAATTTTTTTTTATTTCAGCACATTACGGGGGTACAAATGTTTAGCTCACATATATTGCCTTTGCCCCACCCGAGTCAGAACTTCAAGCGTGTCCATCTTTAGTTTTTTCTCTCTGTCATCAAGCTGTTTTAATTTACCTTTTTTTCCTCAAAATTCTTCTCAATTTCATCTTTTTATCAGATGAAATTGAATAATATCACTTCTTCCAAGGCCACGCACCCCTAGATTTCTGGACTCTGTTTCCTTTCAGTCCTGCTTATAAATGGGCCAATTGTTTTTTCTGAAATCATCTTTTTTGTAGATCTTGCCAAGTGCAACCAATGCACACTGCTGTTAATATTCTGTTTCCCAACCTCTTTCCTTGGAGGTGGTTCATAAAATAACTGATTTGCCTTCGAAGTATGAGCAAATAACAGTTTTACCAAGTGATTTTCCATACCATATGTGCATTTCCATCTTTCTACCCTCCCATCTCAGTTTCCTTGTCATCAGCCACCAGATCTTCTTGGAACCGGTGTCTGTATCAGTCAGATTAGGCAGCGGCAACAACAATCCCCAAATCTTAGTGGCTTACATGCGTAAATATTTATTTCTTTTCATGTCACGTGTCTATGGCAGGCTAACTGGGGATCTGTTGAACATCTTCTCATTCTGGTACTCAGGTAGATAGAGACTCTACTATTGGGCATATCACCATTGTCCAGGCAGGGAGAGGAAATTTCACATCGGCTCTTGAAATTTCTGCCCTAAAAAACACATTATATTGGTAAAAACAAATCACTCAGCCACACCTAACTTCAAAGTGAGTGGAGAAGTGCAATCCCCACAAAGTCTCAAAAGGAGTATAACCAAAATATTTGCTTAAAGTCCTAATAACTATAATAGGGCACCCTTATGTTCGACAAAAATTTGGTTCACTCTTCTTGTCACATGCAAAATATTCTCACTTCTCCTATGATAAGTTATTAGTCAGAATAGATAATTGTTCCACATATCGTTCTGTCACTTCCTGCATCAATATGACTTTATTGTCAGGACTGATATTCATTCCCAGAGGATTAGATGCCTCTATATTAAAGGAAACGTTTAGAAATACATTCCAAATATGATTATCATGCATCTGACGGAGAATTTTTAAAATTTTGATTCCTCTCAGATAGTTTAAATGTGTCTGAATTTATATAATTGTCACTGTTTCTACTATTTATCATATGTAAACTATAATATAGTTATCAAATTGTATATAGATATAAATTATTTATATACACATAAATCTCATAGAATAAGATGGTTTCAACATATAGAGAGACCTCTTTAAAAAGAGAATTGAGATGAGTTTTGGCATGCCTATAATAACAAAAAAACCATGATAATTTCAGTGAGTGATTATTATGTGCAGATATCTCCATAAAAATAAAGGAGTAATGAGGCAAAGTGCAAATAAGTAAACTGTTTCTTTTCCAATCCATGAGATGACTCTGCGGTGACATCATTAACCAAACCTACATTTCATGAACATTCAGCCACTTAGAATTTTTGGTTTTGTGTATCATACACAAAATGACTCTATTACTGGGGAATGTATGATCACTCTCCAACCAAACCTTTCTAGTCATTAAGTGTTTTCGATAGAGCAAACAGCTGTGCTTTACAGAAATACCTTAAGGACCTGGCCACATTTAGCTGGCATTAAAGATGGTTTTGTGAAAGGGGAGTGCCGAGAAGACACTTTCTTACCTCTGCATCTGGATGTCAGGCCAGACTACTGCTCCTAACAGTGTGTTCTAATTATTAATCCTACTGACATGCCTTGTTTGGTTATTAAGTCTTTATTTTTTAAAAAAAAAATTACGATTGAATTCCAGTTATTTTGCTAGAACAATAATCATTATGAGTTTCAAAGACCAAAATGTTCCCACATTTTTATGTTGAGAACTGCAAAGCACTTTCAGAAAACCCTACTGCTAAGGCAATGATGTATCACTTTCACTTTCATTATATGTTTTTAATCAGAGCGTGACTTCACACTAGACAAAGCGATGCTTTATGCATGGTCTCACTTGTTTTTGCTAAAATCTTTTGACATGATTAATTTTACTTTAATGCTTTTGTCTTGTTGTAATGGTAAGGATGATGGGTATAAACCAGGCAAAAATACATACTTTTCCATTATAATGCCTCTGAGCATTAAAAATATCTTAGATGAAAGGAAAAAAGAATCACAGGAGACTGGTCCAACTGGAATTAAATTTCTTGCTACCTGAACACAGAGTACATGAGATTTAAAAAAAATGATTCAGTCATTGTTTTTAGTTTTATTTTTGGTATTTTTATAGCAATTTATTCATCTGTATGATTAGATCTGAAGAGGGGGAGAGAGATAGTAGCTAACAGATTTCTTGATCTCATTTGTTGCTTTGCAGCATTTGCCTCCTCCACAGTGTTAAGGGACCAAAATATTAACCAATTCTATGCAGAGTATATCTCCACCAGATCGAGGGGGAGCAAGCGATACTTCTCCACGGTGATCCTTGGCATTGAATGTGGGCTAGTTTTTCACTGTGCTGATATTCAATCTAAAAGAATTGAGTATACTAAATATCCTTTGTCCAAATTACAGAGAAGCAGTGATGTAGATGACTTTAAGAAGAAAACAATAGACCATTCAACAAGTGAGACCTACCTCGTAAGCAGCTGTTGAAGTATCAGTTCTACCATATTCGCTTTTTTTTTCTTTAATAAGTTATGAAGTTGCTTATCTGTATTACCAAGAGTGTGGCGCATTTCTTTTTTCTACGCAACCTGTCTGCTTGCTTTCCTTGCCTCCTCTATAAATCCTATTGCAATATAAATATCATCTAGCACAGTGCAATATCACTTTATGCAGTGATGGAAATGCTTTATGTCTGCGGAGTCTAACACGGCAGTCACTAGCCCCATGTGGCTATTGAGCAAGCTACGTGTGGCTAGTACGACTGAGAAACTGAATTCCTAATTTTATTTCACTTTAATGAATTTAAATTTAAATAACCCCCTTGAGGAAAGTGGCTTCTGTATCAACTGCGCAGATCTAGGTAGTAGGAAACTTGTGATGTGTTACCATTCACACAGGGACACTGCCATCCTAACACTTCCTATTCCCCTATAAGCAAGGGAACAAATAGGTGACCCCCACGAAATAACGAAATGCAAAGAGCATGCAGTGAACCACATGTGAGCCTTGTTCTAGGTACTGGGGTTTCACCTTTCAGTTTCTCATTCTTTCCTTCCACAAACGCCCACTCTTTCATCTGGGTTACCTGTTAGAGTCATTTCCAAGGTTGCCATAACAAAGCTCCACAAACTGGGTGGCTTAAAACAATGAAAATGTATCGTCTTACAGTTTTGAGACTGTCCTCCCTCCAAAGGCTCGAGGGGAGAATACATCCTTGCTTCTTCCTCGCTTCTGGTGGTTTCTGAAAGTCCTTGGCATTTCTTGCTGACAGTTCATCACTCCAATCTCTGTCTTGTCTTCACATGGACTTCTTTGTGTCACCTCTCTGCGTCTCTGTGTCTAAATCTTCCTCTCCTTTCTCTTATAAAGACAACTGTCACTGGTTTTAGGGCCCACTCTAAGCCAGCATGACCTCATCTTAACTTAATTTTATCTGCAAAGACCCTCTTTCCAAATAAGGTCACGTTCACATGTACTGAAAGTAAGGACTTGACCTGTCTTTTTATGGGGCACAATTCAACTCGCTACACCTAGCGAATGACACACATTAAGAAAAAAAAATACAGCCAAATTCTAAGCACTTCATTTGCATGTATTCATTTAATTCTCACAATGGCGCTATACAATAGTAGGCACCACTGTTATTCTACTTTGGATGAAGGAATGGAGGCACAGAGACATTAAGTAGTTTGCTCAAGGTCACACAGATGGTAAATGGCAGAGCCAAGTGTGTACCCAAATAAAGATTCGAGCCTGCACTCGTTGCTGTTTCTCATTACTGTAAAAAGAGTTGAAGGTCAAGCAAGAGGCTACTTCAGCATTTTATGCAGAATAAAATTCAGTATCCTCTGCAAAAATAGAATATACTAATATCCTATATATACATGTCTATTTGTTGAGCTTTCCATTATCCCCTTTGTTATTAATTGAAGATTAAAGAAAGAATATGGTATTGGGTTATTTTCTAAGTAAAAACGATTTCAAAATGAGATGTTCACTTCCAGGGACTTACAACTCTTACCACTGCATACTGTGTGCACTTCCTCACTTGCAAAAATTGTAATTGTAAGGTCTATGTGCCAAGATATGATTTTCTAAAGAGGGGAAAAGCTAAGCATTTATTTATGCTCTCGGTTGTCTGTTTCATCTTATACTAACGACACAGGGGTACTCCTCAATCTATGATATATTGGTAAATCTCAGATCTTTGTTTTCTGCTCATTCATAAATTTGTTTGAAGTTTTTCATTACCGTAATCATTAACTTTACCAAATATCAATAGCTGCTCTTGTATGTACATAAACATTTCATGGGATGAAATTACTTCTTCCACATTAGAGCTTTCATTTTTTTAAAAAAATGATAAAGCATCTTTTTTTTTCTTTATGCTTGTCAAAAACCCAAGTCATTTTCCCTACCTCGACAACAATCAAAAGATGTATGTGCAGATGAATTAAGGGGAAGTGTAATGGTTATTTGCTTTCAATTCTATCATTAAATTTGCAAAGATTCGATATGCTATATTGTGTTTGTCACAAATACACATAAATAGGTTTCTAGATCCAATTCAGAAAGCAAACCATGATGATTTTCATAGCTTATATGTATCTCTCTCTAATGTCCAGTTAATTTGCTCATCTCAGCATTGGGGCTTCATCTTCCATGCCTTTCCCCAGCTGGTTTCAACCCTGAATTGAAAAGCTTGAGTTGACATGGGTACAATATGAACCCAGGAAATTGGCATTCCCAAGCACTTAGATAACAGAATTACCTTTCTTGATCTTTAAACATTTTTTGGTTTCCATACTTTCTTTAAAAAAAAAACACAGAAGTATAAAGTACATACCTTTTTAAGAAGTAGCTTTTTTTCCCTTTACCAGATAAAATTTAGTCATTTACAAATATGGTAGCCAATGCCTGATTCTATTATGGACTGCACAAAACCAAAGATGAGAGTTCAATTCCCTCTGCAGCTGAGCTTGGCTTCATATAGAGGGAAATTCTTTTTCCAAGCCACAGGCTGCACCCCAACCAGCTCACTCCTTATACGTGGACCTGACTGTTGATAACAGAAGTCCACTGAAAGAGAGACTGGAACAGTGCAAATCCATTAGCACCACTGGGAAATAACAGGACATTTATTCTGCTGAAAGTGGATTCACGGTATTATCCTTATGTACGGTGCTTCTTTAAGCAGAACTGATGGGGCAGAGAGAGCACGTAGCACCGTCTCAGGTCTTCTCCGTTTCATTTGTTTGTGGTGTATCATGTGTCACTTGAAAGAATGGGAAAGCACGAATATAAACATATTTCCCAGCATAAATAATTTCTATGCCAACTTTTCTTTCGAGAAAAATATGTTAGTATTCATGGTAGTTGTCTAACCGGAGGTCAGCAAACTTTTTCCATGACGGGCCAGATAGTAAATATTTTGGGCTTTACAGCCTTAAGATCTCTGTCACAACTACTCAGCCCCCCTCAGGGTAGCACAAAAGCAGCCATAAACAATACATAAATAAATAAGCATGAGTGTGTTCCAATAGAACTTTATTTATAAAAATAGGCAGAGGGCTGGATTTTGCCAAGAGGACAGAGTTTGCCAACGCTTGCACTCTAATCTAAGGACATAACTATTTTATTCACAAAGCACACCACCTCGTAGTGAAACACTACTTATGGTAATAACTAATATTTACTGGACTGGTTAAGCCCCTTATATGTATTAATTCATTTAATTCTCACATCAACCACACAATGCCAGTTCCACTAGGACTTCGCATTTCATAGAGGCTGAAACTAAGGCACAAACAGGTAAAATAACTTCAACACCAAGTTCAACACCAAGACTAAGAGGCAACGTCAAGATTTAAACTCAGGTTGTCTCACTCCAGAACCACGTCCTAAAGTCACAAGCTATACTGACTCTCCAAGAATATTTTGTGACCTTCATCTTTAACTTCGGAGGTAGATGATGTTCTGAATATAAAATAAACACTTTCTCTGTCAGTAACATGGGAGCAGATATTATTCATATGTCTCCCTCATTAGCTAAATTAACACTCCCATGCATAGTCACAGAATGTACCCCACAGACACTGGACAATACTGAACCCAGCAATTAACTCTCATGCTATGCCAGAGTCATATGCAAATACCAAAAGGAGCCAAACATTGGCCCATTGGCCATGGGGTCCACAAGTAGGGTATATACCGGTTGTGCTGAGAAGACATCAGCTCTTAAATGTGTGAGACGTGTCCAGCTCTTAAATGTGTGTAGTTAGATTTTTCTGCTTACCTGTGAACTTGCAAATATCTGTTATGAAAACTGAGCCTATCTGAGGACTCCATATGCGAAAGAAGTAAGAAGTGAAAAGTTAAAGAAGAGAAATTTTTATTTAGCAACACCAAAATGGTCATGAACATTTTAATTGAGCCCTTATTATGTGTCCAGCATTATGTTAAATACATTACAAGTATTTTTTTTAATTTGGTGCTCATAAGGCAGATGTAACTATCCTGATGAGGATGAAAAAAGATAACACTTAGTAACTTGCGCAAACTTACACAGTTAATAAAAATATAAGTTAATACTCCAAGGCATGAAATTTTTACTTTGAAATCTGAATGCTTAACCACTGGTTGACACTCTGTGTTGAGGGGCTCTCTCTCCACTTCCAATAGCTTGAGGCTAACATATATGAAGAACTTTTATGTGTGAGACACTGTGCTCTGTGTCTTATGTAGATTATCTCATTAAATACTCAGAGTGACAAGGTGAGGTCAGTATCATTACTATCCCCATTTTATTGACGAGAAAACCAAGATCAAGGAAGTGTCTAAGCTGGTTTGTGCTAGAGCTAAATTATGAGCCCAAACAACCGGCTTCAGACCTGCCTCTTAAACGCGACACTGCGCTGCCTTCATCTGGTCGCTGTGATGTTAAGGAGAGGAATGAACACGTATTGAGGGCTCTCCAGGATAATGAAGGTTTATGTGTTTATTTATTGGATAAACTGTGTCTGCATCACCACTCTGGGTAATATCCCTATGTAATCTTCACAGTTGGAAAGCGCTTTGCAGTCTATCATTTATAGGTTCTTCCCAATAACCCTGTGAGATAAACAGGTCACCATTTATTATCACTATTTGACATATGAGGAAACTAAAGTTCAGAGCAGTTAAGTGACTTGTCAAGGTCACGCAATAATTGATGAATTTGTGACTTAAACCCTTGGCTTCTGACCTAATTTAGTTCAGTGTTCTTTCTATTAACCATGTTCTGTGAAACCTTATTAGGAGTTCTTTGACCTGTAACTGACGTTATTTGATCTCTTTCTAACGTGATTTTTTTTCCAGCTGCATTATTTAGAAAAGTATTTATATATCAGAAGCTTATAAAACATTCTAGCCATTTTGAATGGAAAATAACAACTCCTTATTTGCAAATAATGCAGAGGTAAGAACACACACAATGCCATATTAAAATTGAGGCACACTTGGTGTATAACACAGGTTCCAACAGGAAACAGGCAACACCGTTTAATAACAAGAGAGGTGGCTGCGCATGGTGGCTCACGCCTGTAATCCCAACATGTTGGGAGGCCAAGGTGGGAGGATCGCTTGAGATTAGGAGTTCAAGACCAGCTTGGGCAACATAGTGAGACTCTGTCTTTACGAAAAAAAAAAAAAAATTAGAAATAATTTTAAATAAGAGCCACTTCAAGAGCTGCAGGCAAGAGGTGAGAACACCTCAGGAGTATTGTACCTCTCCCTCCACCTGTGGTGCTAGGAACAGTGGGGCACTGTTACCATAAGGGGAGGGAGAAGCTACCAGAACCAGACCCAGAGAGGGCTGTGTGGAGAGAACCAACTAAAAGGACCTTAATTCGAATGAGAAAGGCATCCCACAGACCAAGAAAAAGAAAGCCTGGGAAACAAATAACCTGACCTTCCTCTCCTACCTCCCTCAGTCTTCTGAAAGCAAATCCAGCCAGAAGCCAGAGGTATGAGAGCCACTAAATGTGATCGCATCATCGGAGTCTGGAAGAACAGAGCTGGAACCTGGAGTCGACAGTGGATCTGTGGGGGCAATCGGAAGATGCCCAGCACACTCGGCTCACTGTTTGTGAAGACTACCTTTTATTCGAGATCAAACTCAACTACAAGACATGTCAAAATACAGCAGGTTTTCAGTTCTTTGCCACTGTAATGTCTAGTTTGTCTTACCCAAGCTCCTCAAAACCTTAGCTGCTTTGTTTTTTCTATTGCATAAATAACACCCAATAACAGCAAACAAATTTGAGGAAGCAGCTAGCGAAGGTGAGTGACGTCCTCCAGGAAGAGGGAAACCAGTGTCATCCCAGGCCCACACCCCACAGTAGGAGCGACCAATATGATCATTTAAATTTTAAAAAATGGATGGCTTTTCTCCTCCATGATTTTCTTGGCCAGTCGAAGGCAGTGTTCATGGTACAGTGTTGTGTTTTGCACACATTAATGGTTACAGAGTGGAAATTAGTGGTTTGGTTCACTTTTATGAGAAAGTGCAAGTGGTATCTGTGGTGAAGCTGAGACCACCGTGTCTTCTGCAGTGTGGATCCTCCCGGGGCTTCGTGCATTCTTTACCTGCAGAGCACGACTGTGCTGGTGCTTTGCTCCTCTCCACTGTGCATTCCTTTTGGTGAAGTTTCTCTCTTTTTCTAATCATTGTTGCTCACAGCATAGCAGACTTGAGTCTGTTTCTGATAAAGAAGAGTCACGGCATATCTGAGGGATGGTCCAGTGGTCACCAAACGCTGCAGACAATGCCACGGCCAGGAGGGTTCTTTGGGAGGGTCCCATTGTCTAGTGTTTTAGGTCGGGTGGGTTTTTGTGAGTTCAAATGGGAGGTGAGGTAAGTGGCTCAGAGAGACCACTGGTAAAGGTTTCCCCAAAGTTATTTACCCTGGAGAATTAGAGGTTCTAACCTCTTTCACCACACCAAGATTTTCAGATTGCTGCCTCAGGAAAGCCAGTCATGTGAAAAAGAAGAGTTTGGAGAAGAGTTTGATTAATTAGCCATCTGAAAAGAATGTATCAAGGTTGGGGGAAAGGATCCCCTTCCTTGAGCGAACAGAAAACAGAAATGTAAATTTTATGTGAATCGAGCCTGAACAAATGCTCAGTAAGTGTAGATGTCACTAATGAATCATTTTTAATGAGTGTGACTAACTTTAATAGAAATCTCGTTTGAAAGTCACCCCTTCCCTTCCTCATACCCCTGACATAGACGGTTTCCATTAGGAGGTGCTTCCTCTCACCTCTCACCTCTGCACCTTCCTGTGGCAGGATTTCAAATGTAGATTTTGCCCCTTTGTTGTCCTCTGCCTGCCTGTCCTGAGGCATGGAATTGAGGGTGCGATTATTAGAGTAAAGGCCAGCCTCAGAGCACCCGCAGGCTCCTGGCCCGGGAGTCAGGAGCCTTCTGCTTAGAGAACACTTGTTTGCATCTGCGCTTGCATCTTGCCGCTTTGCCGTCTCACCATCCGCCCGTGTCTCCCTTTGGTACAATCAATGCAAAGAGGGTGATCTTAAGACACACACGCTTCCAGGGCAGAAGAGGAAGGACATAAGGAAGAGGAGAGTAATGGCTGTGATAAACTTCAGTGAAGAAGGCTGATGGGCCTGGTATTGAAGTCTTGAGGACTGTAGCATGTTTTATGCTGCAGTGACTTCTGGTCCAGAAAGAATCCGTTCTATCCTTGTAGTGCTGGGCATACACCCTTCATCTCAATGAAGGCCAAACTTCTCCGGCTCAGCTGGAGAAGCCCTTCTTAGATACCTTCCTGGAAGCCTCTTCCAGTTACTTTTAAAGTATTAGTGTTTAGTGGGATGTCATCCTGGGCCCTCTTCTAATCTTGAACACTCTTCTTTGCAACGGCGTCCATCATAGTTGATGGTCAACCACTAATCTGTGTTTCCTTCCGAGAAGCCTCTCGAGACAGGCTCCTGTAGTTCCGACTGCCTTCTGAACATCTCCACGTGGCCTTGAAATCATCACCTTGCCTTCGATCCCATGCTGTCTTTGTTGTTCTCTGTCGGGGAATTAACATCATCTCTCCAACCTGAAATCCCAAGTGTCATCCCTGTCCCCCGCCTTCCAACCCCTTCCTCAGCCTATCACTACTATCTTATTTTTCCATTCTAACCCATTTCCTCATCTCCATTCACACTGTTGAGCCCTAACACAAATCTTTCAGTGAATCCCCAGAACACACAAGGGGAAACTGCTTAGCAAGGCTTGCAAAGCCGCCTCCCCAGGTTCGCTTTCCGCTATCTCTCCCATCCCACATATTTCCCTCTGGTTTTTCCAAACTACGTGCAGACCCCTGAAATGTGGTCCCTCTGACACCTAGGCCAGTGCTCGTGCCCTTTCTTCTGCATGGAATGTTCTTCAGTCCTGTTTAACTCCACACACCATCATGCTTTGTGGAAGGAATTTGGGATACAAATAAGACATGGGCCATATTATTAAGGTCTCCACAATTTTCACAGGGAACATCAGTTCTGTATAACGCTATAGGCCAAGATAAAATTAGGTGCAAGGTGTTAAGAGACACATAGTATCACACCCACTCAGCCATGCACGTCCTGTGACCAAGCACGATGGTAACTCCTGACTCACCTCTAACAACAGATTATTGTCACCTTCTCTGTGTTGTCACTGTTAACCCACCCATACTCTGATACCTTGGGAAGCTTATTGTTTTGTGTCATAGGTGTTTAAATGTCTGCCTTCCTAGACTGGAAAAAAGGATATTGTGCCTTTTTTATCTTTTAGCTGCTGCGTCAAGCACATGTAGTAAAGATTGAAGAAATAAATGAATAGTGTCTGAACAAGAGCAGGTTAAGCAACCCTCTCAACCAATAAACTGACAAGATATCAAAGTCAGTTTATCTTCACATCTTATTCATACAGGGATCAATCTGGATGTATTACATCAAGTTGTTTGATATATTTCCAGTGTTATGTAGTGAGGCCTCAAAATGCTTATAGTTGTTAATAATGAGAGAAATATCCATTCACAAATTCATCATGCTCTTTGACTCCTAAGTGGACTTACAAGATACAGATTTATAATTCAAGTTCAAAACTTGTGTGCAAGCTTTTAAAATGTATTTTTTTCCTATAATTTATTAACCTACCATCATTGCACAAAATAGGCATTACCTAAAAAGATATTTAAAGAATGTGTTTCCATTAAATTATTGCACAGTATATTGTAAATTTTGATGAAACTAGCAGGTGCTATTTCTACAAAATGTTCATGAAAGCTAGACTGTACCAATATTGTGGGTATATCTATACAACACTATAAAGATATCCAAAGATTAAAAAGAGGATGGAGCTTATCATAATGGCTATAAAATGCTGAAATTATTTTTTAAACTCTGATTAGTGTTATAAATAGAAAGGTACATGGAATTTAAAAATTATCTTTCTGTGTAAAAGAAGCCATTAGAATAAAATATATGACACCAAACCTTAATGGAAACCTGTATTTCAAATCCATTTTATTCAGTAAAATACTATACCTTATGCTAATCTGCGTTTTGGTGTTACTGCCCACTGATGTTTAGTATCTGGGCTCTCTTGCTAATCACAAGCAAGATTAGCTTGCTCAGTGTGTCATTTACATGTTCAAAGCCTTAGTTCTTCTGCTTTAAATTCAAGGAAAAAAAATCACTGCCTACCTCACAAAAGGTGCCTGGGGAAGTCCCTCGTAGGCTGGAAAGCAACATACTAATGTGGTGCATTCTTATTGCGCCGGACAGAGAGAGAATAATGTGAGCAAAGGAGGAATATGACATCATACTTTAAATTTAGGAAATTGCAAAGGCAGAATGTGATGCTGCACTTTAAATTTAGGAAATTTGGGAATTGCCAATCAGGTATAAAGGATTATGAGAAAACCATTTGGATCCTATTCCATAGTCAGTGGGGAGTCGCCAAAAATCTCTGAGCAGAGAAATAACATAATTAAATCTGTTTTTACAAAGCTAATTTAGGATGAATTGGAAAAGGAGAGATTGGAGGCAGGTAACCATTTATTGCATAACCCAGGCAGAGGATAATAAGGGTCTGATTTACAGCAATGGCCATGAAAATGATGAACCACTAGCAAATGTAAAACTCATACTATAAAAAAATAAATAGAGTAGGAGGTAAGAGACAGTCTGGCTTGGGAGGTCAAATTGAGCTGATGCCTTGATCAAAAGAGGAAACCGAGAAGAAGGTGCACATTTAGAGGAGGATGGAATGGGTTTAGTCTTGCCAAATCAAGGTCTCCATATTCATCATACTCAGCCTTGTGCCTGGACCATTGTAAGCACCAGTGTTTGGTGAATGTATCAGTGAAGGATGGAAGAATTAAAGACTGAGAAATACTCAAAGGAAGTTCTCCAGAGAGGACTAGAAAATCCTTGTCTATGTGACAGAGGAGAAAAGGGTAGAAATACGATGTCAGCATGTACGCAAATAGCATCATTGAGATCTGGATGGGAGAAGGCACGGAAGGGAAAGAGGACAAATGACTCAATGCTAAGAAAGTAAGATTATGTATGCCCAATGTCTGGCATGAAGTAGGGTTCAGTAAATAATTATTTGTTGAATACATGGATGAAGGAATACCAGCTTTTCAGGGGTAGGTGAAGAAAGAGCAGCTGGGAGTCTTATAGCAGCCCTTGAGTTCCCTGAAGAGTTTTTCCGAATCATGAACTCATTCTACAATTCAACATCTAGCTCCCATAAAGCTATGAGAGGGATATAGTCTAGATTTCAGGCAACTGTGAGGAATTTCTTCCCCATGTCCATTTCATTTCAACATGCTTTATTTTTAGTTCAATTTACCTACTTAAATCTATCATCAAATCGCACTTGCAACAGATTATTCTTCCCTTAAGACTACCCATAATTCATCAATGACAGGAATTGATAACACTTTCTCATGTACTAAAAGTGGGCCAAATAGGATCAAAATATTCAGTCCATTCACCTCATTTACTGTGGTACGATTATGTTGAGGAGAGGTTTGAAGCTATTAGTTCAACACCTTGCCCATCATCAGTAAAGCCCTGCAATTCGGAGAGAGAGGACATTTCAGTCTCAATCGGAGTTGGCCTTGCTCTTACAGACCCAGTCTAGACCAGCAAATGAAGACAGCAGGACAAATAAGAATATGTAAATGAAATAAAATTAAAATTAAACTAAAGCTTTTAGGAGTCATAATGTAAAGGCTTTTAATTTAAAAAATACTTATTTGGAAAAAAAGGTAAAAATATATACTAGGTACAAAACATAATGTGAAAATAACAACCACTTTTAAAATACAAATTATATGAAGTGAAGGAGTAAAATTGTTAAAAGTCAAACAAGCTAAAAGCTTCACTATTTATAATAATTTTAACTTTAATCATCCCATTTCCTCACTGTAAAATAATCAAAGATTTTTCATAACTGATACATGATGAATTTATTAATATTTGCATTTACCACCACCCTTTGGCTTTGCCCACTCTCTGCAGAATTAAATAACCAAAGGAAGGCTGGGCACGGTGGCTCACGCCTGTAATCCTAGCACTCTGGGAGGTCGAGGCGGGTGGATTGTTTGAGCTCAAGAGTTCAAGTCCAGCCTGCGCAAGAGTGAGACCCTGTCTCTACCAAAAATAGAAAGAAATTAATCGGACAGCTAAAAATATATAGAAAAAATTAGTGCCATGGCGTCAGCCTAGCTCACAGCAACCTCAAACTCCTGAGCTCAAGCGATCCTCCTGCCTCAGCCTCCCGGGTAGCTGGGACTACAGGCATGTGCCACCATGCCTAGGCAACAGAGTGAAACTCTGTCTCAAAAAAAATAAATAAATAAATAACCAAAGGACAGGCTGAAAGGAGGTAATAGAAGAAATAATAATACTGCAATAATATACGAGCCAGACCACTGGTCACTGAATAATCATGAATTGACTATATTTCTGAAATGTAGTCATCATTCATCATTATAATCCAAGAAATCTTGTTTCTCAGTTAATAAAAATTTTTCCCATAAAATTACTTATAAATGTGAGATGAGTGTAATTCAAAGAATGAGAACATAAAATTAGTGTCTGTTTTCAGAAGCACCATTAAGGCCTTTTAGTAATTTCACTGACTTTTTGAAATCTTCCCATCGAAGATCCTCCTATGGGCATTTTTTATTATCGTACAGTGGACATGGACTATGAGAAGCTCTTGTCAGCTCAGAGGCCTGATTGGTGTGAACACTGTTTTCCCCACAAAGGATGATCACACGGACTTGCTGCCGTCATCTTTGACTATTAAGGATTCAGAAAGTTAGCTGCTACTTGAGATGAGGAGCTATAATTCATAGAGGATCTAGGTTAAGATGACAAGAAAGATTAGAAGATATGTTGAAACTACTTAATCAAAAAAGATCATCCATATTTAAATGTATGTGTATTTGCAAAAAATCTGAGAGGGCACTTTAAGGGAAGGAAGAAGACTTTTTTATCCTTTCAACTTTGTCATTAAAATGTTTGCTTTTCAACTTAAAGCAATTACTATATAAAAAAGTGAATTCAATAAAAAGTAAAAGATATGTCGAAGCTACTAAAAGAAACATCATCCATAGGTAAATGTCTGTGTATTTATAAATACCTGAGAGACTACTTTAAGGTAAAGAAGATGCCTTTATCTATCCTATCAGCTTCTTCTCTAAACTGTTTATTTCTTAAAGTAAATTACCATTTTAAAAAATGAATTTCATAATGTTTGACTCTTGAGTGAAATTATCTCCTAGAAAGCAAAAAAAAAAAAAAAGTCCTTTTTCTAACCACATATACACGATATGCAAGTTTATATTAAAACGTGAATCCAGGTTGCTTATAGACTAAAGAGCAGTGGTAAATTTCCGTTCATTACATCTCTGCTGCAGCAACACCACAGGATTTATCTGCAAATCTTTCAAGATATTGGAAATTTTGACCTATTTTAAAAATCTATCTTAAACAATATTAACATAGGATATCCCTGCTAAGGGTCTGTACATATGAGTTTCTAAAAGAGAAAACAAAGTATCTTAAATTGCCTTCAGGACTAAAGTATGCAGTTCAAAAGTACGTTGCTGTGAATAGGTAGAGAATCAGGGATAGATTTTGGTCCAGCTCAAATATTTGGAATACATAGGAAGAGTCGAGTAAAGAAAATAATTCTGATACTGTTCTCCGACTCAGTGTAATCTGCATAAAAAAAATAAGCATCAGAGTTTTAAAAGAGATCTCCCTCACTGTTGTTGAGTTTTCCTCTTTGTTTTTTTGGCCTTGGAGCCCCGTATCTGAGCATAGTTCTTGATGCTTTTTCTGGGGGGTAAGCCAAGAACAGTGTACACCATCTAGTGGCTCAGTTCAAAATTGCTGCAGTTAAAGAAAGGCAAGCTTGAACAGGAAGCAGCAATGGGCGTGTCTGCAGCCGTGGCAATTAACAGACTGAATTCTTTTTTCAGCATTTCTCCAAGTGCCTGAGAAACGCTGAAGTGGTTGCCATGAATTCCAGGGAGAAGCTCTTACAGTGCATAAAAAGATTCAATCTAGGAAGTTAATTTAAGTAGCCCACAGTTAAAATCCTACTTTATTTCAACTATGTATCTATAATTACTCTGCTTTAATGAGAACTTTTTACTTGCCTGCTTAGTATCAGAATTAATATTACTACTGTAACACTTGGTTATATCATGGAGTGAGCAACTTGGATGAAAGAGGAAACAGATTCTATTTGTGATCATATGCTAAGTGAATTGCTTGTTTAAATCATTAACATCCAGGCTGTGGTTGCCAGTCTATAAACTCCTGGAGAGCCACGAAGCTCATACATGGGGTTCTTGAATCCACGGTCACAGGGCACATTTTCTATAATTGAATATATAATGCGTTCTACATACACCAAATTCACCACTGCAGTTCACATGCAATCAGTAAAAGAACATCACTAAATTATCAATAATTTGATATGCAATTTTTATCAATAAATATGAGTATATCACTTTCATTCAGGAATCCGTAAAAACATATTTATTTACATTTATACGTTTATATGTAAATTACATCAAAGATAGATTTTTAAGAAACTTTAATAGTCTTGATTTCTGTAGTCCCATGTCTAGGAATTGGTTCTAAGGAAATAATTATTCACATGTTCAAAGATATTTATTTCAGGGTTGTTCATGACAGCGAAATATTGGAATCAACCTTAAGTGTTTGACAATTAGATATTGTTGAATAACTATTAGTTTAGCTATACCAAAAACGTAGCACACCACTGTCAAAAACTACTAATCAAGATCCATATTTATTCAAATGAAAATACCTTATCATATATTTCCAGATGAAAAGAGCAGATTATTACAAAAGGTTTTATGCCATAATCCATTTATACATAATATAGTGGTGAAGAAGCAAAGGAAAAAAAAATCCAAGAGGATGTTTTTATCCCAAGAGAAATAAATAATTTCTTTTACCAAGCATAATAGAAAGAGAAGAGTCAAAGATAACCCTCAAGTTTTTGTCCTGAGTAAGTGGTGGGAGAGAGTTCACACTGACTTAAGGGAAAGGAGAGCATTTGGAGGGGAAAGCCAGGGGTTTTCTTGGGGGCATGTAAAGTTGGGGAGCCCTATTTGATACCCAAGTGAAGCTGTATTGATATTTTTACAGTCATGCAGCTGGAAGATCACCAAAGTAATGACTGTAAATGGAGATGAAAAAAGACTTAAAGGACAGGCTCTCGAAGCATGTCAAAGTTTGCAGATTGAGGAGGTGAGGAGGAAGCAGCAAGGAGTATGCCCAGGGAACAACCATCAGGTCGAAGGGGAACCCAGAGAGAATGGTCTCCTGGAAGAACACGTTTGAAGGCGGGATCTACTACGTCAGATGCTTCAGACAGATCCTGTGAGATGAGCGCAGGGAAGTGACGTCAGCAACATGGGGGTTAATTTAACAACGGCTGTTTCAGTGCAATGACGAAGCCGAAAACCTAATTGAAAAGGGTGGAAGTGAAAATGGAAGGAGAAAAGCTGGAAACTTTCAATAAAGAAAAACTTATTTGAGGATTATTTACGTAAAGGAAGAAAGAGAAAGGATAGGTAGGAACAAGAGGATATTGATTCAGGAATCTCTTTTTTTTTTTTTGCCACATCCATGCTGACATTTATTATCATTATTTTTTTTCTTTTTTTTTTATTTCTGCATATTATGGGGGTATAGATGTTTAGGTCAGAATGTCTTTTTTTAAGGTAAGCAATGTAACAGCATGTTTCTCTGCTGATAGGAGAGATCTGATAAAGAGGGAAAAGTTAATGATGCAAGACATGATAAAACTGCTGGAAAAAATATCCTTGAGTAGTTAAGAGGGAAGAGGACCTAGCACACAAATAGAGGGCTTGAGTCTAGAAATAAGAATGGACGGTCCATCCATAACAACAAAAGGAAAAGCAGGGTGTAGGCGCGTACTGATGCAGGTAATTTTGCAGGTATAAGACTTGGAGCCTGTGGGAGTTCTTTTCCAAATGTTTCTATTTTCTTGGTGAAATAGAAAACAAGGTTATCAGCTAAAAGTAAGTCAGGGAGCAGATGTTAGAAAGTTGAGGAGAAAGAACAATGTGTGAAGCAGTCACTTAAGACAGAGGTGAGCAAACTTTTTCTGTAAAGAGCAAATTAGTAAATATTTTAGATTTTGAAGGCCATTAGGTCTCGGCCACAACTATTCAACTCTGCCTTTGTAGCACAAAAGCAACCACAGACAATATATAAGCAGTTGGGCATGACTATGTTCCAATAAAACTTTATTTACAAAAACAAGTGGTGGGCCATATATGGCCCATGAGCCACAGATTAATTCTTGATTTAGGAGAATGGGATAATGAATGGTCTAGGAAAACATAAAAGGAATTTCAAGCAACAATAACATGAATTTAAAATGAGCCCCATTTACATAGTGGTATAATTCAGGCGCCTGGGTGCTAGCATGGGGCTAAATATAGCCAAGATTTGGTTTTGCTGTGCAATGTGAAGAATGGAGAAAGGGGCAAGAGAACTGAGTGTGGATGCCAGGAAATTGTTACAAAGCTGAGCTGTGAAATTTAAACTGAATCAGGGGAATAAGGACCCGAGGGTATGAGGTATAAAGAACAGTGAAAAGGAGGCAGGCTTAATGGATTTAGTAGGTCTTGTTACTCATCTGTGTTGCTCAGATACTCTTCCCGTGGAAAGAGGACAGTTCATTAGCTATTTTATTGAGGAGTAAGAGCTAAATAGTCGTTCAGACTTTGTTGGGTGACAATGCACACCCTGCACCATTCCGCAGGGTAAATGCAATGTTACTCCCCATTTTATCACCATGAAAGGAAAGAGAATCCAAATCGATCTGGAAGTGGTATTTGAATGATAGTCTTGTTTACAATGATGCCTAGTTTCCTAGTTATTAAGATTACTCTTTTTATTACTCTTCTTCCTTTTATTACCTAAAAATTTACTTCCGTATTCCCTCTCCCCAGATACCACCTATACCCATCGGTATGTGTTGGTTAATGGTCTTTTTTTCATTTTCTGTCCCACGCCCCTATTTTCTTTGCCTTTTAGCCTTTACATGCACCTATGTTTACTTTTTCTGGGCTGACACTTGAAGATGTTTATATTTTCGTACTTTCCCCCTAGGGACCTTTGTCCCTTATGTTGGATTTCTGCACTTTAAGGTGATAGCTTTTTTATTTTAGCACAGCATATACAGACGATGAAAGAATGTTAGCAAGATGTAAGGAGAGGGCCTATTCCCTGGTCACACAGTTCAGGCTTTACTCTCCTCCTTAAATCCTTCCTGGCCTCTCTACCTAGAGCAGTGGAGTCTTTAGGATTGAAGGACCCCACCACCTTGTCTCTTGCTACGTTTCCACTTTAAGTCCCATTGTTCCTCAAACCTCCAAACCTCCCTTACACACCAGCCCTCTAAAGCTGCCTAAGAGTGCCCCAGCCAGCATGCCTTTGTGCACACAGATGCTTTGACACAAATTCCCCAAGTCCCTCTCCCTCTGTCCTTTGCCCACCATTCCTTCAAGGGCCCAGCAAAAATCCACATGTAGCTACTACCTTTCCAGACAGCTAAAATAAAAAATCACCCCTCTAGTGCCTCATCTTTCTCTGTACGTTGGACCTCTATCCCATCACTAACTGCAGTTGGCTTTGTGTTAAATTTACACGTGGTCTTAAAGTTTTCCTCCATTGGATGTGAGCCCCTGATAGTCAGAGACTATGGTTATGTTCTTTTCTGTTTCTCATATAGCATATAGTAGGTGTGTGATATGTTAGTTAAAAATTAAATGAAATCCCTTATCCTTCATATGCAATGTTGTCAGGAACTGATTTTAAAACACTTTAGGCATAACTCTTAAAAATGTGGATACCTCTGTCACTGCATCCTATCCATGTGTCCAGATGTGACATCCTGTAGGAACCATACATTCCTGCCCCAATAAGCCAAAATTGTATTTTCATTCTGTTGTATATCAAACTCACTCTCGAACAAATGCACGCTTTTGTTAAGTAGTTAATATCTCTAGTGAAGGAACTTTGCTTATGTGGAGAGGTTTTGTCCTTTGTAAAATTAAGCAATGTAAGAATATTTGGTGGAGGAACTAGACAAGGGGGACAATAAAAGAACTACCTTTTGTATTTGTCTGTAATGAGCCTTGTGCTTTACGTAAGTTATCCAGTTTAATTGAATTCTCACAATAGCCCTGTGAGGCAGATATTATAATCAACATTTTACTGGTGAAGAAAATAAGGACTTCTAAATTCACACAGTTAAATTATATCACACCTGGTCTGTATCACAATATACTGTCTTCCATTTTAAAAAACAAATTGTACACAAATCTCCAATATAGAACCAAGTAGCTACACCTACATACTTATTGAATTACTGTTTCAACTTAACCAAATTGCTTTACTTTCTACATTTGAAAGTTAAAATATTGTTTTCAAATAACAGAACTCCAATTCAATATAACTTAAACTATTTTGTCTTTAACAAATACTTATGGAGCACCTCCTATGTGCAATGCATTTTCTAGGCACTAGGAAATCAGTAGTGAGAAAAACAGTCCTTATCTTGCTTATGCAGTTAATATGCTATATAAAATAGATTATAAACGAACTCAAAAAATCTACGTATTGATAGGCATTATGAAGTGCTGAGATTACCAAAGCAGGGTAAGGAAGCAGAGAATGACGGGGCAGGGCTTTTTAAATGGGATTGTCAGAGAAGGACTCTCTGTTCAGCAGACACCTGAAATAAATGGAGTGAACCAGGAAGAACACATGAGGCAGAGAGAAAACAAAGTGCAAAGTGCCTGAATCAGGACCATGTTTGGAGTGTTGGGGAGACAGCAAAGAGGCCAGCATGGCTGGAGCACGGTGAGTGAGGCCGAGTGGAAGGAAAGGTAGCCAGGCCAGGCCATATGGTCATTGCAGGCCATTCTGCAATGTTTATTCCCAGGGCAATGAGAAGTAAGGGAAAGACTGAACAGAAGTAAATGTCATCATCTGACTCAGGTTTTAGAAAGACTATTCTCAAGATTTTGTGAAGAATATGCCAAAAAAGGACACGAAGGAAAGCCAGGAGACCTGCTGGGAGGCTATTGCAAAGACTCAGAGGAGAAAGGGGATTTATTCGCCCACATGACCAGGGTGGCAGGGAAATCTGGGCCTGAGGATAGCCAAGAAACAAAATTTCAAAGTCCGATCAGGACGCTTTCTCATTTCTTCTCACTATACGAGCTCCTTCTTTTCTCAGACCTGCTTCTCCATTGCTGCAAGCAGCCCCATGATCTGTGGTCAGGAAAGAAAGAGTCCTCCTTTCAGCTCCAGTATGCAAAGCCCTTGGAAGGGCCTGGCTGGATCATGCAACGTCTCTAGACCACTCACTCACGTGTCCACTGCTGTGCGTGTGGGCCCGGCTTTGTGGCTCAGTAATGGGGTGCCCTATTGGTAGCTAGGAGGGGCAATAGGATGAAAAACAGTTTGCATTTTCTTTGTTTTTTGAAATCAAAGGACCCTGTGCAGACAGTAGAAGGAAGTAATGGCGGGGGAGAGACTGAAGATGGCACATTGCTGCCTGACTGAGCCAAGCCCCGATAACTTCTCCTATCCCTAGCTTTCTTTGATGCAAAGCTCCTACACCATTGCATTATTCCTTCCAAATGGTCTCATACGTGTCTGTGTTAGTATTTCAAGTAGATTGCAGATTTCCTGAGGGAGTAAAAAGGGCCACAGTGTCGTAGTGTCAACATGACCCTCTAGCACCTCTGATAAATGAGCTTCACATTTGGGGCCAACTAAACACAACTTGATTTTTTTCCATCCACTGATTTTTCAAACCTTCTTTGTTGGGTATTTCATCTCTTTCTGTGGGTTGGACCTGAGAAGGTTCTTAAAGCAGCCCCAGTCATTTTGGGGTGTTAAATCAAAACCTCACTCACTAAATACATTTGAAGTTTCTCTGTCACCTGTTGTATCAGGGGTCCCCAAGACCACACCCAGGTTCAGTGATTCATGACGAGGACTAACAGGATCATTGTGCAGCTGTATTCACATCTGGGCTTTATTACAGCAAAAGGATATAAAGCAAAATCAGCAGAGGTAAAAGGTGCATGAGGCAAAGTGCAGAGAAGACCCAGCCTAAGCTTCCAAGAGTCCTGTCCCTCCATAGTCACACAGAATGCACTTATTTCCTCCAGCATTGCATTCTGACAACACGTTTGAAATATGTCTACCAGGGAAGTTCATTCAAGATGAGGCCTAGGGTTCTTACTGGGGGCTGGTCAGGTAGGCATCTTTTAGAACATCCCGAAATTCCAGGCTACCAGGAAAAAAAGCAGGTGTTCAGCATAAATCAACATTACTTGTATAAACAATTTGGGTACACAGAGCTACTCTTATCAGTTAAGGAACACTCCTGAAATCCAGGTTCTCAGATATCAGCCAAAGGCCAGCTGAGCAAGCAGGCCTCTGTGAGGCAGCAGCCTCGGGCCTGCCATGTTAACTCTTTCCTGCACACCTGTGTTGACAGGTAAGCAAACAAGGCTGAGCCGCTCTGGAGGAAATCAGCCCACCTGAGTACTCTGGTTCTACCAGGGATGGAGCTAGAGGAGGGGGAGGCAAAGAGACAAAAACTCATAATTCACTGGGGTATTTCTAGAACCTGGCTTTCCTGCTCTTTAGGAAGCAACTGCTGTGAAGCTGTTTTGTGATGAGGTTGCCCCCATGGGTTCTATTATGAGCCTCTTTCTGAAGACTGCCCACTGCTGCATGGGCTATCCACCACATAGCTTGTATTAGGGTCACTTTGACTCACAATTAACTTTCTTGCTGGGGGAAAGGGGGCCTTTTCAAGACACCTCTGGCTGAGCAAGCTTCCACAGCACCAGCTTAGCCCACAGTACTGGGTACTGTAGCCCCCACCAAATCCAGAGGCACAGGCCACTCCACCCCAGCCCCCACCTCACGCTCCCATGATAGACAGCTCCCCCGGGCCTCTTGTTTTCAGAAGTCTCCCTGTGCCTGCCAAGCTCCAGGAGGCATGGACACATCTGACCCAAGAATTTTTCCACCACACTCTGCTTTGTCTTTGGGGCAGAGAGTGGAAGGAGCATTCTCTTCTCCTTATGTCAATGGAAAATGCACAGTATTCTCACAACCACTCTCTTAACAGAAACCTATTCACTAGTTGTCTTCTACACCCTTGTATACAAAGTCTAAATGCATGTATATGTGCGTGTGCATGCGTGCATACATGTATACACACGTACAACCAGTCCAAACTAGTTTAGAGGCAACTTTTATCAAGTTCTGCATAGACAGTCTGGTATACATCTTTGGATTAATTTTAGCATTAGGGTCTCAGCCTAAATTCCAAGACAGTAGAAGTGCCAAATATTCACACTCATTCATAAATATATTCATAAATGAATATTTCTTAATATTCAATGACTGTCTAGTTTTGCCAGTTAAAAAAAATGGTGCCAAAAAAGGAGAAAAGAGATTCATCAAATTACTCTACATATTTCTGTCTTCTGGCCTGCACAACTTCAGTTCTTCATTTTTTCCCAGCAACAGAGATTGCAGAACTTTCTTGAAAGATGCTCTAAGTGCCTCTGCATAGCCATGACCATGCACCTGGGCTCATGTCCTAAGATCATGGACTACACTTTAATTTCCCTTATGTGTGATGGGCTGTTGACTCAGTATAATCCTGATCTCCTGGCCCAACTGCCCCAGTAGTTACTGGACATAACACATACACATGCACACACCATGAAATGGCCATGGGAGGACTGCATAACAAATCCTTCTGAATCTTTGCAGTGAAATATTATTTAAAGTCAAATAAGTGCAACGGCACCAATAACACACTGAACCAGCTGGAGCAAATGCAAAGAGGGATGATCTAAAAGGAACAAAGGTGCTGCTCACAGTTCTTATAATGCTACCAACTGCTTCCAGAACCATCAGGTGGCCCCACATGTCAGGAGAGACTTCATTAGAGCAGAGGCCATGAGTGCTGGGTTGTCTACAAATCAGTCCAGAAGGGACCCAGAGTAGGAGGGTGGGCTAGCTGCCTAAAAACAGTGTAGAAAAAAGCCCATCCCTTTTATTTGTACCACTTTCCCCAAATGCATTTTCTTGGGCCTTAATAAAATAGTTAATCTTGTAATAATATGATCAAAATATGAGAAAATTTTAGAAATTAATCTAATTCTAATTTTTATAAAGTAAGCTAATTCGAATAAAATTAATATCACGGGGCCTAGTCCAAGGCCAGGCACTTAATAGGAGCTTAATAAATATTTGTTGAATCAGTGTTCCTTTTCCTGCTAATGTCTTTTGCTGCTGTAAGAGCTTGGGAAAATCTCTTTTCAGCCTTATGATTTAGGTGAAGCCTCACTTTCCCCCTGAAGTTTTAGTCCTTTCCTCCTGGTGCATGTATTGCTCTTCTACAGCACTCTGGGTCCTCTTCATTGTTCACACGTTCTCTCTCTTTTTGTGTCTCCACTGTGAGCTCTGGAATACAGGAATGGGGCCCTTTAATCTATATATACTCAGAGTTTAACACAATAGCTAATAGGTACTCAATATATATTTTTGAATGAAATGAATGAATGAATGAGCTGATAAACAAATGATTCTTAACAGATCTCTTGATACCTCCTAAGTTTTAAAGTGAGCCACTAGCGTTCACTTTCCAATATTGAGTACATGTGATCGGCATCAGAAAATACTTCTAATAAATCCTCTTTATATAGACCACACCCATTTTCCTTCCCTCTGCCCTCAATAATTTGGGGCAGCTACAAGACCATCATCTAAGAGAATTTAAATTATTTAACAATTATTTTTGCTATCCCATTGCCATATCATCCACATTATAAATAGCCCTGATTTTCTTGGCCTTTCTCAAGGATTCTATTTTCACATGTTTAAATATTATGTTGCTTTACTACTTGAATTCATTTAGAGGGTTTACTATTTTTTAAATGAGCCTTTTTGGGTATAGAACAGCAAAAAGCATCATTTCTGACTTTCCCAAAAGATGTGATCACATTGTGTTGGCATTGGGGAAAAAATCATTGAAGTGGTAACATGTTTCATCGATGTGTCTCTGAAAACAGAGACTGTGTCTCTGAAAAATACAACACTTTATAAAACAGAAAAAAAAAAAAGAATAACTAAGTTCTAACTAGCATGCCAGGAAGTATCCAAAATAAAACAGTTGATATAATAAAACAGTAATAATTTAGGAGCATGTTAGTGGAAATATTCTCATTAAAATAAAAATGAGACTAAGAAGGTCAGTTTTGCTGAAATAGCTAATAGAAGTGCTATTTTAAATCACCTTAGTCTTACTGGTTATTAGCACTTCCGCAAGTTAAATGTTCAGAGATGAAACTGTAAATCAGCAAGGATTTATTGAAAACCTTTGCCCTTGGCACAATTAGGTACTGTGATAGTTACAGAAAGAAATATATGGCCAGTCTTTGAAGAGCTTACAAACCTCCTTTGCTTAAAACTGACGTATGTGCGGCATAAGGTAACATCTATCCTAAAAGCCATAGAATTCTTACCTGAAGCACATCTCCTTCCCTTTCTTCTCTGCTTCCTTCACTTCCTCCCTCCTTCACATCTTCTGGTATTCATCAGATTTTTTTCTACTTCCCAAAGCTAAATCCCATGGTCTCTCTTAGCTAGCATTCACTCATGCATGCTACTACCATTTATTGATTCGTTAATATTTCTAATTACTGTGTTAGGCATAAATGCTATAGGGATGCCAGAGTCCAGTACTATGTGCTGGGTTCTGTGCTAGACATAAAGATATAGAGATGACACAATCTGGCCCCAAGGAGCTCATAGATTTTTTGGGGATGACAAGTAAAAGACAGGCAATTTTAATACCCTCTGTTATCACTGAGCTAGTGATAGCGTGAAGGCAAGCATTTGGTCCAATAGCTGCACAGAGGAAGGAGTGCTAAAACATCCTCATTGTCAGGAAAACTCTCCCTTAGATACAACTTTGAAATATGAAAGAGAAACAAGCTCTCTTGGTTCTTCCACAGCCTCCAAAACCTAACACATGTGCACTTTTTTTCAGATTTATACATCTTGAACTCACTTAGATAACTTCATCTCCAGTGACTATGAGACCCTGTCTCACCATGTGCAGGACAAACTGGGGGTGAGGGAGAAAGCTCTGGCAACCTTTGAGTTAATTCAAAACCTCTGCCGACTCCACTGGTTCAGACCATACAAATCTCTTAGAGGACTTAATTTTCCAGACTCCCTGTCCATAACGATCAAATTATCCCCAGATATACAAAAATTTCCATTTATCTGTAGTTTGCAAGTATAGTAAAGCTCAAATATAACAGGAAAAAAATAACAAAGCCCTTTCTATGTATTATTTATTCAATAATATCTGCCAAGCACCTGCTAATGTGTAGAATATTTTTCTGTATATGTTTCTATCTCGAAAAATGCATTAGCTAAGTTGCTAGATCTTTGTAGAAGGACTGAATGGTAGGATTCTACTAACTAGCAAATTTCTGAACATGTATGTTTCTCAATTGCATTTACTATAAAATTGAAGAAATTGTTTTAAAAAAAAAAAACCTGTAGGATTCCATGGCAAGGAATATTCAATATTACTAAAATGGGGTATCTTTCTTTCAGGTTATATTTGTTTTCAACTGCATGTAATTGCTATCTGAATTTGCTTCAATGAGTAAATATTTCAAAAATATATATTCTAACAATACCATGCTTCCAAAATAGCAATAATTTTGACTATTTAGATAACTCCCTAGAAAAGAATACTATAAAAGCAGAAATCATGTAATTATAGGTAACATAAATTATATCAAGAAATCAAAATCCAACAGAAAAAGGTATAAAATACAAATGGCATTTAAATGTATAAAAATCCTCAACCTCTTTCATAAATAAATGCACATTTAGACTTTAACTGGATACCAATTGTTCATTTACCATATTGGCAAAGATATGAATGTCAAAAGGGACACGATGTCATGATATTCATCACAATGTAAAATGCACCCATTCTTTGGCCCAGAAATTTCACTTAGAAGAACGAATGCTACAGATAAACTCCTATGTGTGTGTGTTGTGTGTCTACAAGGACACTCAACACAGCACTGCTGGTAAGAGCAGCAAACTCCAATGCACGTCCATTCTGTCCATCCCTGGTGTCCCCTCTGGCCAAGCCTGCATCACCTCTCGTCTAGACCACAGAAGGAGCTTCCTACCTAATCCCCCTCTTTTCCTTCTTCTACTCCTGTAACATCAATAGTAGCCAGAGTGACATTTTTTTTTTTTTGAGACAGAGTCTGGCTCTGTTGCCCAGGCTAGAGTGCCATGGCATCAGCCTAGCTCACAGCAACCTCAAACTCCTGGGCTCAAGCAATCCTCTTGCCTCAGCCTCCCGAGTAGCTGGGACTACAGGCATGTGCCACCATGCCTGGCTAATTTTTTCTATATATATTTTTTTAGTTGTCCAGATAATTTCTTTCTATTTTTAGTAGAGACGGGGTCTCACTCTTGCTCAGGCTTGTCTCGAACTCCTGACCTTGAGCGATCCACTCGCCTCGGCCTCCCAGACTGCTAGGATTACAGGCGTGAGCCACCACGCCTGGCCCAGAGTGATATTTTTAAAACATAAATCAGACTATGTCATTCTATCACTTAAACCCCTCCAGCGCCTTTCCATCATGCTTAGAATAAACTCCACACTGCTTATTCTGGCTCATGAAGATGCACACACAAGCCCCTGCCTGCCTCCCGACTTCATCCCGTGTCTCTTTGGTCCTCACCCTGCTCCTTGGGCTTCTTCTCTGCTTCTCAGGCATGGCCACTCATTCCCACTTCTGGACCAACCACTTCAACTAGAGGAATAAGCAGACACTCTCTCTCCAGCACAGCATCCCATTGCGTTTCTCTTTACATGGTCTATCAGCATCTGGCTGTGCTCCTCTCTGTTATTTATTTGTCTGTGTTCTTCTTCCTCCCTGTGACATGAGCTCTATGAGAGCAAGGACATTGTTTGCTTTGCTCATTGCTGTATTATTAGCAACCAGAAAAGCATCTGCACATTTAGTAAATGTGTAATAAATTCATAAATGGCCATCATAAAGGGATGGAATAAATTACGGGATGCCTATCAAATGAAACATTGTGCAGCTATTTGAAATAACATGGTGGAAGACAATCTCAGTGTTCTCCGACCATGCCGGCATCATTGCACTGATCTGCCCTTGGTCTCTCTCCTGGACTTCATCTCAGATCCCTTTGTTCCTGGTCTTCTTGCTGTTCTTAAAACATTACAGACCTGTGCCTCAAGGCACTTGCTATTCTTGCTCCCACACCCTGCACAGCTCCTTTGTTGACATCGGTCAATTCTCTACTCAAAAGCCATCTACTCAGAAAACCCTTCCCTGACCGGTATTGAAACTCATCATCTTTATCACTCCCTCTCCCTTACCCCTGCTTTATTTATCTTCATTGCACTTGTCATTTGAGACAAAAGAGCTACTTATTTGTGCACATGTTTATTATGTGCTTCCCCTGCTTAGCACATTGCCAATTGCTGTTCACCATGACCTCCCAGCAGCTACAGCATTGCCTGGTGTGGAGTAGCAACAGAGTAAATATTTGATTAATGAATGAATGAATGTATTTTTAAGTGCAAAACAAGCAGGATACTAAAGAGTGTGTCCATAGTATGCTGTATATAATGTGTCTGCAAAGAAAACCCAAGAACACAGTAGCAGTGAGATCCTCTGTTGTAGAGAACTGAAAGGGTGGGATCAGGAATAGGATGGAGACTTACTGGTCCTATATATCCTTTTTTAAAATTATTATTAAGAATGCATTTTTACCATGGAAGTTAATTGCTTTTTCAAAACAAGAAGTTTTTTATATTTGACAGTTTTGCAAACTCATACATTTGAGGCCAAAAGAAAATTAAGGCTCTTATAAATGTTACATCTAAATGATAAACATTCAATAACCATCTATTTAGCAATCCTATATTCTAGGCAAAGCCCTGTGCAATCTCTTGTTTGAATGTTCATAAAAATTTGTTGGTTGCAAAGGATACCTAAACTTTCTACTGGGAGAGGTTTACATTTCCTAGATATAAAATGTGGGAATGTGTGGATCTCTAGGAGAATAAGGCCTCCATAAATATAAACGAGCCCCCTGAATGTAAGCTAAGAAAAGGGCCTCAGTGACTAAGATATTTTGAATCTGCTTGCAAGGTTGAAATATGCTCTCACTGTTTAACAAAAACAGCAACAAGAAAGAAACCTTCTTCCCATAGACTCTACCTATCCGTAACTGGCTAATTTTCTCAGTGTTTTTTCTGGTTGCATCAAACAAATATACCCAACTTTAACAAAACCAACTATTTGAAAACCCAGATTTATAGAAAAATATTTAAAGGCATGTTTACTTGCTTGATTTAAGGATTTCTTTAAATATCAAACTAATAAATACATTTCAAATATGTTTCAATATAAAAAATTATACACAAATTTCAAGAACACCATCATTGAGCACTTAGGAACTCAGTAATTACTTGCTGGTTGGATGCACATACCTATTGAAAATCAGTAGAGTGAAATGGATAAGAGTGTGGATTGGGGTCCAGATATCCTTGTGTTTGGATTCTATCTCTGCCGCTCATTAGCTGGGTATGACCTTCAACAAGTGACTTCACATATCAAGGCCTCACTATTTCTTATAGAAATAAAATGAATGAATAATGCTTCTTTTATAATAGTTATATTAAATGAAACATGTAAGTAAATATAGGTAAAAATTAATATTAGTTATAGGTAATATTAGTGTATTTCATTATGTACTATATCATATGATAATCATATATTATGTTTTATCATGTATTACGATATTATGTCTTATTCCTTCACTTAATTTCTGCTTGCCTGAATGGGAGGAAATGAATGGAAAAAACAAAACACAAGTGTTATTATATTTTCAGAGACATACTATAGGTAAATATGTCAATATAATTATGTTTTTAATTTACATATATGTGGCACATAGTAAATATTTAGTAATGATGATTATTATTGTGAAAAATAACACAAAATCCCCTAAGGATTTGACTCTCCATTTTCTCATCCACAAAGACCAATTTTGCGCATAACATTCCAGGACATTTTGTGGCACTGGTACAGGGAAGGTAAAAGACTCCGTGTAACTGAGATTTTTATGACCTTAAACTGATGGGAAAGCAATTAACAGGTACATAAGTTAATTGTGGCACAGATTCAGCTTGTAACAATTGCTAACATCTATTTCGTGTGTGCTGATCAGTCATTCTGCAGAGTAAATACTGTGACTTAATATCCTCTCCAAGTTATTTTATAGTATTACCTGATTCCTACTTTCTTAATTAAAAATATGAAATGTAAATGTTTTATTTAATTTCCCAGACTAAAATTGAATTTCGGGAGTTTGGAGTGGGAAAGGCAAAAATGGTACAAATTGCTTCACATTTAGAGATGAGCGACTATTAATAAAAGTTTCTCCTTGTCCAATTTTCCGACTTTTTTTCCTTTCGTGCTAGCACTACCCGTTTGTTTAATAAAGTTGAGAATTCTCGCAAAAGGCCTTAAAAACACGTGTTATTAGATTTTAAATCTGATTTGAAAGTGCCTCTCTCCTACTCCCTCTGAGTAAAGTGACCTTTTTAAATGGAGGGAAGTGGGTTTGGATGACAGTCATGATAAATGCGGTCATGTTCACTCAATAAAATAAGGCCCAGTGCATTTGAGGATAAATCAGTGAAATGTACAGCCCCACCTGTCTGTCTCCATCATTCATTTCCACTGTCACTTTCACAGTGGCTGATGGATCACAGTTGCTGTAAAATTAGACAGCCTTTAATCTCATTTCATCCTGATTAGCTTCTCTCTCCCCTTTCCCTCTAACTCACTGACTGACACGCTAAAAACTCACACTGGGCTGTATGTGAACATGGAGTACAAACCTCCTCCACCACCTGCTTGTGAGGGCGAGGCAGCTGTCCACCTCTGGAGAAGTCTGGAAGGGAGCAGGCATGTATCTGTTGTTATTTAAAAGAGAATCAATAAGTGCAGTACCCGGTGCCATTTTAAATGATTGTTTGCTCTTGCTCACTGCCCTATTTATTTTGCTTTCCTTCAGGTTTAATCAGAAGTCAAAGAAATTAGGTCTTTTGCAAAATTCAAACATTGATTGAATATAGATTTTTTAAAATAAATTTGGGAGCGTTTTACATTCAGAATCATTTCAAAGAGTTATTTGTATATATTTATAGCCCCTCAACTCACCATAATAATTCAAAAAAGACGATAATTCAGGAATGAGAATACTGAAATGCTCAGCTAAGAAATATAGCAAACAAGGTTTTAAAACAGGGGTAAAAATGTGTAAATACATGAGCATACTTTTACGTAGCCTTTAAATTAGAACTTCCGCAACCTTCTTTTCTCTTATTTTGAAGAGTTCAATAGTTAGCTTAGTGCAATAGTTTCATTTGTTTGCATAAAGCATAACAATAGGGGTAATCAAATGAAAAAGAAGCTTAAAAATAAATCATGTATTATTTCCTTCACTTAATTTCTGTTTGCATGAATGGGAGCAAATGAATGGCAAGAACAAAACACAAGTGTCATTTTGTTTTCAGAGATTATTATGAAGCTGGACTTCTGGTTAAAAAAAAAGATAACGTAATTTTTCATTATCTATAAGATTTAAGCATTAAACTGACCAAAAGTTTAAAATAAATATTTGAAGGGTGGTGGTCACAGAGTAAGTTGGTTGTACATACAGATGACAACGAATGCTGAGTAAGTTTACACTGACCAGGCGACATTACGATCAACTAGAGTAGCACCAGGTTGTTCACAATATAATAAGGGGTAGCCTAGTTTTTCTTTTGGTATTTGGGAACCAGCCTCATAATCCAAACAATGATGAATTAACTTAAAAAAAAAAGACCTTTAAAACATATCAACCTCAGTTGCTCCATGAACCTGACAGATACTCCGCCCCAATGAATTCCGAGCAGAGAAGCCTACGGGATCTGTGTGGTTAAAAGCATTTCTCAAAGAGGTAAACTGAGGACTGAGGATCTGACAGACATTCCTGAGATGACTCTGTAAGTCAACTGACGTGGATTCATGGGCCACACAAACCACTGGCCCACCCAGTTTCTACATTATCCCCCAAATCAGCGGTTTCCATACCAACACCTTCTCCCTTGTGGATATAAGTACCAAAACAATATAAGACTATTTACAATAAAAATAAATAAATAAATATGTTAAGCAAATAATCAAAACCTCTACAATCCTTTGGGAAGAAGCTGAAACGATCCGATTTACTCTTTCAGAAGCTGTGTTACAAGTCTCAGAGCTATGCCTGTTTCTTATTATTTTTATTTACATATGTTAGCCAATGTAAGTGCTTTCCGAGAAAAATAAAAGATAATAAAAACAAAATGAAGTGAGAGATATATATCACCCAAAATAAATCAAGGATGAGATAGGTTCTCTCCCTCTCCCTCTCTCTCTCTGCATTGGCAAAAGAGCACAAAGTAAGAGTTGGCCCTGACTCATATTGATTTCCCACTGCACTGGTTTCTTAAGTGCTCTGTTGATCCGTGTCAAGCAATACGTTCCCTGCCTGAACATGCACGTCACCTCCCCATTTGTCCTCACCTAGATTTAAGGTGCCCATATGATGAGCTGAACAAGGACATCATTTTTCCTACTGGTGTCACTGGTCCCAAAGCACTGCCTGTGATATGAGCACTGACGCCGTATACGTTTACATTTTCCATATGATATTATAATAGCAGAGACTAGCACTGCACAGCACAGAAGGTGACAGGAACGTCCTATCCTGGGGCTTTGTGTCTCCCCAAAGGAAATATAAATGAGAACAAAATACAGAGAAACCTGCCTTTGGCGGGTCTCTGAACAATGCCCCCTCCTCACAGGCACCGCATTTGGGCAGGGAGAAGGGAGAGGCGAAGCCGATGGATATTTGTGACGTTCCTGACAGTTTTCATCTCTGTTACAGAAGAGCTGCTAAGCAGATAGATAGAAAATGTGTGATTGTGCCGCTAATGACATTGTACTGGAAATTAAGCGTATACATTTGGAGCAGGCATTAAATCAGCAGGACCTTAATTTAAAAACTTAAAACTGTATGGAAATTCAGCTTGTTCATTGCTGTGGAATAGAAAGCTTCCAAGCACCCCCGAGTCTGTTTGTGGAAAGATTGCCAGCAAACCAACTTTGGCCAGAACATCTTAATGGCTCCGAGTGTATTCAAGGTTACTTCTTCCAAGAAGTAACCCCAGCCCTGACCCTTTGGGAGTGTCAGTGATTCAGAACACCATCCCCATCGCCAGGCAGGTGAGGAGAACTTAAGAATCGAAAGCAGCATGGTAGGTTGTTCTTGACTAATTTGTGGAATAACATTATGTAAAATTAATCAAAAGGGGTTGGGTTGAAACCACCGGGAACACACCACTGAGCCGCTGGTGGGTAGTTTCTCTGCTGCCTGTGCAGTCTTCTTCCTTCTGACTCACTCTCACATTTTACACACTTCGGCGAAGCAAATAACTAGTGAGCCAAGGTAGCAAGTCCTAAGATGGAAAATTTCAGACGTCTTTTTTTTTTTTCTTGATTCCAGTTATGCCATACAACAGCGCCCACCACTGCGTTGTGGAGGTGGAAAACTTCTTGTTCGTGCTGGGCGGAGAGGACCAATGGAATCCGAACGGTAACTATTGAACAACTTAACTGGAGGTGCTCAACAAGGATGTATGTGATGAAGGGCATCGGTAGCTGTCCATTTTGTAATTGGCGTGGAAAATGCATTTCTGTGCAACAGGGACAAATGAAGTAGTCAGGAAACGGGGCTGACAATTGGAGGGAGGGTCGATCATGGAGCTAACTGGGGACATATGTAGTGGAGCGTTCACTCATCGACTGTCTGGGGATTTGGCTTCGCAACGATGCCCCAGACCCTCTCCTTATCTATCCCCTGAGGAATGCCACAAGCATGAGCACGAACTCCCTAGAGGAACGGAGCAAGCTGCAGCTGTTTAGCATCCTCATCACCTTCTCCACCACTTTCCTCCCATTTCATCGACACAACAGTGCAGTTGAAATAAATATTATCTCCAGTCGTACTGCACATAACTTCAGCTGAAGTCATTTTGCAGCAGGTATTCCTTGTGATCCCTTCTAGTTGCTACACCTTCTCCCAGTGCTTCTTCCATAGATTATCCTCATTGATATGATTATAGCATAAATTTGTCACAAAGAGAAATGAAACCTTTTAACACATTTCCCAAGCCAAACACAAGGAGAACACTGTGCCTTGCAGAATATGCAGAATTATCAAGATATTTTTGGAAAGCTTGCACACGAAGGAGGAGTTGCAGTTGTAGCCTTCTGTGTAACAGAGATAATTATGACTGAGAAACCATAAAACAGCTTGCAGGTACACATTTTTACTTTAAAACCCCAGAACATCCAGCTGAAATTACATATACTGCATATATTTTATTGTGAATGCTCTCTTTCAGCATCTGCACCAAGGCAAATTATAGAAAATTGTTACATCTGTTCACTCTAGAAAATCTTAAAGCAAAACAAGCCAGGCTACCCTCCAAGAACATTGCTTTTAAGGGAGGACATTCTTTCTCAAGACCTGCAGCTTTTTTGTGTCACATTTGCCAGTGTTGGAAAGAAGACAGTTCCTAGGCTTTGTGAAAAACAGGGCAGGAATGACATTTAATATCTCTCCTCTAACTTACCTCTGTAGTGACAAATTCCATATGTTACCAGAAAACCCTGACACACACACAATCCATGGTAAGCTCTTCACTTACTGTTAGGTTCCTCCTTCCTCAGAAGTGATTTGAACTGGATGGAGTGTTTGTAAACAACACCCTTTGGGTCCACAACTATTGGGTGTGTCTAAGCAAAGAACCTGCAGAACATTCTTTTCGAAGTCTAGATTAAAGATAAAACTTGACAAGAGGAGGCTAGAAGGTCCTGTTTTGGACTCTTGGGCTACCATGCTTTGGAGGTGGAATAGTTCTCTATTAAAATACCAGTCTTGGGACCACAACTCGGTTTTTGAAAAACACTGTGAATCTCCCTATTCAGCCCTTAATCAGCAACCCAGAAAACCTGCTCCCTAGTTTTATGCTCGCAAAAATATAACCTATAACTGCTTGCTGTTCATCTTCTAATCAAAGACACATCTAAGAGAACTGGGTGGGAGGGATAGGGGAGAGACTGAAGGACATATTTCTTCCTTTGGAACAGTGGTCCCCAAACTTTTTGGCACCAGGGACCAGTTTCATGGAAGACAATTCCTCCACAGACAGAGGCAGTGGGGCTGGAGCTGCGGGGGCCGGGGTTGGGTGGGGCGGAGCTTAGGCGGTGATTCGAGCAATGGGAAGTGGCTGTAAATACAGATGAAGCTTCTCGCTTGCCCACTGCTCCCCTTCTCTTGTGCGCCACCCTCCCCCACAAAGTTTCATGGAAGACAGTCTTTCCATTCGCAGTGGGGGTTGGGCGGCAGAGCTCTGCAGCCTGGTCCCTAACAGGCCACAGACCAGTACTGCTCCACTTCACCCGGGCTTATCTTTGAACTAATTCAGACTCCTGGAAAACTGTGCTGCTGGACTACACTGATTTTCTTTCTGCCACCCCTGAGAGGAACAGCAGTTGATATGCTATGAGAAGACTATAAAAAACACACAATTGCGTTTGCTGTGGGGATGGCTTTCACTATCACCACTCAGCGGGCTTCGTGTGAAAACCCACGTGACACATCTTCTCAGACCAAGGCACTGAGGCCATGTGTACTTTTGAAAATGATTACCGATGTGAGTCCTGTGGCAGAATGGCCCCTTCTCTTTGCTTTACTCACTAGGAATCTCAGAATTAAATTTTAGTAAAACTTCAATTACTATATTTTAATTTTACTTTTAGTCTCAATATGGGCCTGGGAGCTCTCTCTTTCTATAAGATCCCTCTTTAGAATTTTGGAAGCTTCCACATGGAAGGCCGAGTCATTCTGTCCCTGACTCGTTTGGCATGTGAAGTTATTTAGCACAGATCTGCGCGAAGGCTGCTGGACCACTGGCTTGAGTCTCTTATCCTACATATAGGAGAGCTGGTTATACTTTGAGGCAAGTGGGCCAGCCTTTTGGACCCCATGTCAGTCAGAGCGTCATTGGCTAAAGCCTTCCCGCAGGTGGGGAATGAGGCCAGGCACTGAGGTGGCCTGTTCACCTGAGGGAACAGCATGACCATAAGCAGACAGTGCTCACAGCAGCTGGGAGATGGGTGCACCAGTCTGGCAGATGGATCTGGGCCAGGCCCAAGAGCATCAACCATAATCCTTTAAATGTTTTCCATGTAGCTTCATCTTCCATCCATTTAGTCAACCATGGTTGACTTCTTTAGTATTAGTAATAGCATTTATGGAGTACTCATTACTTGCCAGGGACTTTGCTAAGCACTCACCTGAATTATTTCACTTAATCCTCATAACCGTCCCGTGAGCCATGTTTCATGACAGCTGTAGTTTTACTATGAGAAGACTAAGCCTGAGAGGTTAAAGAACTTACCAGGACACACAGCTTGGAAGAAGCTGAGCTGATTCCAACCTATGTTTGTCTGACCACTATACTACACTGCCTTTCACATAAACATATGTATGTAGTTAGATATGTAACAACAATTATGTTTTAGCCATTGACCTTGGGAAATTAAGTCAGTATTGGATCACAATGGAAGGTGGTTCCCACTTGCAAGGAATTCCCCACTTAGAAAACTGTGAAGGGGCTCACACATCTTAAAAATATAGGATTCTCATATTATAATGCCTTATCCAATAATGCCAAAACTTATAAAAAATAGCAATCCTATGATAATATATAACCTGCTTTAATATCATTGCTGGCAGGGAGAAGAATTTTAAATCTGTAGGTTCAAATGTTATGTATATGTCAGTTCCGAAGATGAACTCTTCTTGAGTTAAACTTTAGTCCTTATGAAAATGGTGCCCTGAGCTCCATGTCCTTGAACAAAATAAAAAATTATAAATTTAAATACAAATATGTACTCACAAACATAATTTTCTTTATTGATGATGTTGATTATAAGACCAAAATTTGAAGTCAAAAAATATGTTGGTTACTGGAGATATGTATATATGTATATAAATCTTTCTACTCAAATTAAATATTAACTCCTATCAACTCCCTTCATGTCATTAGTGATAGGCATGCCTTATAATAGTCTAATAGATATGTGCATATTCTGTCGGTGCCCTAACTTACAGAGACCCAATTTATCTTTGTCACTTACTGATGACCGACTCCCAAGCAGCTGCTTATGGGGACATTCTTTTCTTCCCACTTTCTTCCCCTCTACCATTGGCTGGAAATGCCACCCCTTTCCCCATCTATCATATCAGCCAAGTGCTAGTCAACAATGGTGTCCAGTGGCAAGACATCAGCACAAAAAGAGAAGTGAAGAAGAGTGGGGGGAAAATGAAAAAGACGAGAAGAAACAGAGAGTGTGAAGGGTAATCCAGATTCCATTGCATGTGACCACCACTCACAAGCTGCTGGCACAGTCTCCCAGTAGCCACATGGAAGGAGAGAATAGCCCCGTTTTATCTCACCTTCCTCACTCTACAACTCTCACTCCTTCTAAGGTGCCCGCACCTCTAATGCCATCTCCAGAATGTCTTCCTTCCGTCTTCCCAGTCCTCCACCCTTGCCCCTCTTTTCCTCATTGACTTTGCCTCTGGATCCCTTTGCTCATCTCACATTCATATCATGCCAGTCCCTGCTTAGCCTTTTCTCTGAGCCAAAGCCGCTACTGGTACAACCAGAAGTGAACGTTGCTGGTTTCTGCCACCACTGTCCAGCACGTGAAGGCACTCTCTGCCCCAGTGCCAGGAGGAGGCAGGTATCGCCTTCCTAATGGAAGTTCTAAACCAGACTTCATAAAGAAACATTCCTATACATGGTGGGTAGGTTCTATATTCCTATGAACATCATTAGTCTTCAGGTGCATTTGGGAATGAATTTTGGAACTTGACTATCTAAGATGATATTTTTTTCTGCAGGGAAGTGATTAGAAATTCCATAAAAACTCACTTATAAATCAATTTTAGAAAACCCTTCCTTGAGTTGGAGCCTCTCCTTATTAAATCCAGGTCATCCTCACCTTGTGACACTCTTATTTCTTCCTTTACATTCCCAGATAAATTTACCACTCAACCTGACCATCCATACTCTCCCACATGATCCCTGCAACTCATGTTCTCACATCAGCAAAATCCCTATAATCCTTAAACTTTCCTCTGAATGGTTCCTTCCACTTCTTTTCTTCTATACTTGGCTGTCTTCTGAAAGTGCTGCTTTCCCAGCCACCCTTTCTAATGGAGGCTGGTGTCCTCCCCTCTTCCCACACACTTCCTACTATTGGAGGCAGGTAGCTTTTCTCCTTCCTCTTCGTTGCCATTCCCAAACCCGTAAAACCCCAGGCACTTTGAAGGATATCTTCAGATGATACCAGCTGCTGCTTCTGCCTCTTTATGTGCAGTGGTCCTCTGTTTTGCTGGAGGTGCCACCTCCTTCACTTGGCCATTCCACCTTCTCCCTGTCCCTCACCCCTTCGTGTCCTTACTTCCCTCCTTACTGGGCTTGGATTCTAAGGCTCATCCCAGTAATCACTCCAGTGCATACATCTGCAGCCCTCGTGTCTGTCTCTCTCCTACTATAATACTTGCCTGGCAATGCTCATCCTGGTTAAACCCAACTCTACCTCTCCCCTGCCCCTAAGCATGGAGAAAATCACACAGCCACATTGGCTACTAGTCAACTACACTAAATTTTCATGGTCAATGCACTCTCCCAGCCTCCAAGATAACTATTTCACACCTGTTCTCTCTCTGCAAATGACCCCTTCTCCAAATCCCCATCCTCACTCTCAGTGGATGGCTTTGCTTCTTAGTTCAAGGAGAATGGACACAAACAGAATATAAACTCTTCACCTCCCTACTACCAAATCTATTCAGTTATTTCTATTGCTATCCATATATTCTGTCTGCTCCAATCTAAGGTCTATTCCTCATTCCCTCTTGCCCGCTCAAGGACTTCCTAGTATTTCTCAACTTAAAAAACAACAAAGCAAACCTTCCTTCACTGCTGCATCCTCCAGCTATAATCTTTTTATTGCAAAAGTCCTGAAAAGCACTGTCTGTCCTCTTACCTCGGCTTTCTTACATCTTAGTTCCTCCTGAGCAGTCTCCATTCAGGCTTTCATCCCCACCGGTTCACTGAAGCGACACTTGTCAATGCCACCAACAACCTCCATGTTGCCAAATCCCATGGTCAATTCTCAGTTGCTCATTTCCTTCTTTTTGAAACACAATTTGACTTGGCTTCCAAAATACCACGCTTTTCCTCTTATCTCTGACAGTCCCTTTCCTTTGCTGATTTTTCTTCTTCTATCCCAGTGCACATTGTCAGGACCCATTATCTTTCATTTTATACCCTCTTCCTAAATAGCTTCATCCAGTCCTGTAGTTTTAAATAATAACTCAAGATTCATGACTCCAAAATTTGCACCTGTAACCTCATTTAGCCAGTGGCCTGCCAGACACTTTCTGTTTGAGATCCTGTAGGTCTCTCAAGTTTAAGTCCAAAACAGAGCTCATAACTTCTCTTCCTCATTCCCAACCTACTCCTCCTTGGTCCTCCCCACCTCAGCAAATTGCATGACCTTCCATCCAACTACTCAGGCTAAAACCCTAGCGGCTATCCTGAATGCCTCACTCTTTCTCCTACCAATATTCAGTCCTTCAGGAAATGTTATTAGACTGTGCCTGTACAACAGATATCTCACCACCTCCACCTTCATTCAAGCCAGCACCAGCTCTTGCCTTGACTTTTGCAATGGCCTCCTGACAGTGCCCCCATTTCTGCAGTCGCCCCCTATAGTCTGCTCCTAAAACGGCAGACAGACCGAGACATCAGAAGCCCCCAATAGGTTCAAAATCCTACTTCATTCAGTCCACGAGGCTCAGTGTGCCCTGCACTTTGACACCTCTCTGAATTCTGTCCACTCACACTAGCATTTGTGTTGTTTCTGAACTCATCGCCAGCCCAGACTTTATATTCACCTGCCCCCATGCCTGAGAGGCTCATTCTGCAGATACTTGCTTGGCTTGCAGAAGGCATCTGTGAGCAGGTGACCATTCTACTTAAACTGGCATTCCCTCTATCACTCCCAGCTTTACTTTTCTTTATAGCCTTTATCTCTACTTAATTATATTATATTATAATGTTATATTATATTATATTATATTACATGTTTGCTTACTCGTTTACAAGGACAAAGACCATGTCTTTCTTATGTATATTTCCAGAGCCTAGAATACATAAGATGCAAAGTAGGTGCTCAATATATATTTTTACAAGTAACAATTGTGTCATCTGTCCACGCCTGTGTGAGCATGCGCACACACACCCCTGTCCCCTGTGATGAAGTTTGGCACCCATATCTCAATGTTTACTTACACACATATGAACAAAGGCAGACTTTTAGAGTTAAAGCCTTGGGTGCTTTAGGTAATGATCATCTCAGGTGCTACACAGAAAATGTAATAGATTCTTGTGCTTCCATTTCTTGTTTTGATGTCAATATGCATATAAAATAAGCTCCATTTTAATGCCTTGGAGGCATCACTCTGCTTCTGAGGCTCCGCAGAGGGGATGCACCGGTGAAGCAGCTTGGAGGACTCATGCTTCCTGTGTCAGCAGATGTATCTGTATGTATGTCACAGTGAACGTGCTTCCCCAAACACACACACAGAGCTTACATGACATGTGGAACAAAACTGACTTCCCAACTCAGACTCTTACTGTAGTGATTACCATTATTTCAGTGGGGAGAAAGCAGACTCTACCACCAAGTTCTTGGGTTGTTATAAAAAGGCCGTAAGAATGGTGAAGGCTGTGCGTGTGTAGGGGCAGGGGGCATCTGGGAAATCTCTGTACCTTCCTCTCAATTTTGCTGTGAACTTAGAACTCCTCTAAAAAAAAAATGTTTTTTAGAAAAAAAAGATAAGAAAACTTTTTTTAAACGGCTCTAACCACAGACACTATACAAGGTAGTCTTTGGAACTGACAATTTATAAACAATAGCTTCTTATGTTTAAAACATTAAAACACCAAAACACCCCAGAAATTTGTACCCTAACACTATGGTAAAAGCCAGTTTGGTAAATATACTTGCTCTTATTGTTATGGTTGAGTTAGTCTAATCCCAACTTGTTCCACAAGCAGAAAAAGGAAAGAGATGGGAAAAGGAAAAACATTTGAGATGGCACATTTATTCTTCTACTGATCGATCACTTCTCATGCTGTTACGAATGCCCTCTACCTAATTCATCTATTTGTTAAACCTGAAAATAGAGACATCTTATAAAATACTATTCAATGTACAAATCAACAAAGGAATCTAAGTTTAAGTGTTTCAAATGTATTTTTACAGGAAAACACAGTACAAATTTTGTCAGCCGATATGATCCCCGATTTAATAGCTGGATTCAACTTCCACCCATGCAAGAAAGGTAAGTATTTGTTTCTTGTGTCTGAAATGTTTGTGATTGTTTTATAGGAAGCATGGGTGCTAGATGGTTTTCCATGATGAGGAATGCTAAATAGAGCCAGTGTAAGACATAGGAGGCGAAATAGAAATCTTGGCCTGGCCAATTTAGATTACCTGCCTTGTTAATTCAATAGAGAAAAATAATAGAGTCAGTTATTTGTCCTTATATAGGAAGAAAAAAATTATGTGCCTTGTCTTCCTTGACAACATTGATTGATATTTTGCAAACAGAGCTAAAATTCTACTGACCATACCACTCTTCTTGGTGATAATACATTTAAATGCTAAAACTGAAATACCAAACACCATTCTCACAATGATATGCATTTTGATACAGAAATTTCAATATTAAATAATGCAATATTAAATTCAATATTCATTTTCAATATTGATTTAAATTTAATATTTTAATAGTAAATTTTGTCTCACTAGCTCAAGTCACTTACATTTGTCTTCCCAAATGTCTTCCCATCATACATTCAAGAACAGGTCATTTGTTAACTGTAAAATAAAAAAGTCTTGCAAAATGTCATCTCATTTTTTGCATACAGAGTGGTTATCTCACGCAAGTCTCCTAGCTACCAAAGTACAAGATAACTACTATATTTACACATATTTGGTCTCTCATGGTTGTTACGTGACATCATGTCTTTATATGCATATGCAAATTCACATGCTAGATTTTAAACAGTTGGTTCTTTTCAAATATCTGGACATCCTCTAAAGCAAATTTTCCAATGTAATAGTGACCATGAACTGCAAGCTATTGCATCTTCTCCTTTGAGTTATCAAAGAAGGAATCAGCCACATTCTTTCTCTTTCCTGTTTCCTACATGACCCCTTATCATAACATCCTTTTTTTTAACATTCAAGTAGATTACACTGAGATTAAATTAGATCCTTCATCATAAATTCCAAGCTAAAAGGAAATTTTCAAACAATACCATTTGTTCAAAAATGTACATTACTACAGCAAGATGGCATGATTCTATGCTCTAAAGAAACTCAATGTCTAACTTTCTATCCCATGCAAGGTACTCTCAGGACACTAAAAGCTATACACCAAAACGATGAAACAAGACATGATACATTAAGGACCACAGACGCTCGTAGGAATGTCTAGTTTAAAGGTATCTCCAGAAATAATTCTAAGTCGATTAGTAGCCTGACAAACTCAGTGCATCAGAAGCTTCCTGGTGCCTTTCTCCACTGTACCCTGTTTCTCTCTTTTGGGAATTATTTCCTGGTTGCTGTTACTGTAGCTACATCACATTGCCCTTTAACCAAAATCATTCAAAAAAAAAGTTTTATTTAAAAAACGACTATCAATACATGTTTGAAATGTCATCATCTCATCACTGTGGTCCCCTTTGCTGGGGGCTGTGCACCACGATAATTAACCTTCATGCCTTCGGCTTGGGAGACATAACTCACGTCGCGGTCAATTATCTCACTGTAGAGCCCCTAAGGATGGGAAGTATTGCTGCAAAACCTAATTAGTAATTTTTTTAAAAATGTGTATTGTTTACTTGATAGTCTATAATGACTTCCTCTGAGGCGCTATGGCCTATCATGGCAGGGTCCTACTTAGACAATTTTTAGCAGCTCATTGACCTGATAAAAAGACCTGCCATGGTCTGTTGGCGCCCGGCAGCCACCGTTGACAGGATGGACTGTTTAACGTTTCTTTCTAAGTCATTATGGTATATCATGTCAGGTCTCTAGTAAAAGAAGTTTTTTTTTAGATTTAAAACAATCAACTCGATAGACCAAATAAAGAACTCCTTACAGAGCTGAGTGGGAAAAAGCAGATCTCACAAATGCCCCGTCAATCTTGCAGCTCCATCTCTCTATGGGTTGGCTGACCCAGGCAGCAATCCACAACTCAAAATGAAATCTTCTTGTCGTTGCCAAGCTCCCATTCAAAACAGCAAATATGATCGAGTTACCAGTGTGGATTAATTGGTATTTAAGAAAAAAACAAACAAACCTAAAATATGTGTGACACTCTTCAGATCAGAAAAGTTTCTTAGAATATTTAATTGAGTTAATTTTACATTGTGTAGATCATGAATCAAACCAGAAATCAAACCTCCTACCCCTTTTCATTATTCTGCTACCAAACTGCTGAGAGATTATGATGCTGAGAAGTCACCAAACTGATTGAGAATAATAGAAACACATTGTAAGCCACCTCTGGGGTAACTCACTCTCACAGAGCTGTCTGGAAAAATTCCTAGGATATCTTAGCAATCAAAGCCTCCAAAGGGGAAAAAAAAAAAGTGCAGAATACTCTCCCAGTTCAGCAGGGACACGGGCACGTGGCCTCCAAGCTTACCCAACTACGGGTCAGTTCATGAACTGCATGCCTGCTAGCTATGAATTTACTGACAGGAACAATTAGATGAAAATATAAATTTAAATGTAGTGTTGATGAATTGTTTTGGTCTCAGATTTAGAATTTGATTCTTCGGTAAGGAGAGGGCAAATTGAAAACTTGGGTCAATAAAAATGCTTTGGTAATTTTCAATGTTTTTTTAGTAAAAACAGACATTTTAAGTATTATTCAAAAGAAAAAAGAAAAAGCAGTTTGGGAAACAACAACAAAGCCTCTGTTCTGCAGAATAAATGAAAGACTAGAAGTTAATGTATCAAAAATTGCTTCCAAATTTTAATATTTTGTTTCCTAACAGTATTATAAGAAACAAAAGGAAACAACATTCTGTTTGAAAAATCTGTTGTTTTAAATCCTATAACAAAAGTCAAAAATTCAAGTGGGAATAAGGGTATAGTAATTCAGTCTCAGGCTTTAGTATATAAACTGATCACCCTAAGGGGCAGAAACGACATACAGGCAAGGGTACCTGAAGTGAATTTGCACCAAAGCAGCCGCTGGAGTTGCCGCAGTTCGATCTCGAGCTTCACGATGCTTCCCTTGGCCAAAAATGCACTAAGTGGTGTCCAAGTTCAAAACATTCAGCAAATAATGGCAAGGCAAAGCCACCAGAAACAGACACCTGATTTTCACGACAAATACGATAATGCTATACTAGCTAGTGGAGCCACTTTCTGCATTGCCGTATGGACATACGCAGCAACACAAATTGGAATAGAATGGCACCCATCCCGTTGGCAGAGTAATCCCAAAGGAATGTTGAGATCAGTAATCGTCCCAGCTGGGGTAATACTGAATTGTTTCAAAACCATCTCATAACTGACGCCAAATAGAAGCACTGTATACCCATTAAACTATGGCATTATTGAAGAAATAAAGTATAATACATTTGAAACCTAAAAAAAAAAAGGACTTGTAAAGATCTTTAAAGCAGGACTCAAAGTATATTTTTATGAGTTATAGTTTTATGAGTATATTTTTGAGTATATATATTTTTATGAGTATATTTTTATTACTAGTCTTTTTAACTTATCTCAGAAACACTGAATATTGCCTCTGGCTGTGGGGGCAGAGAAGGCTGGAGGAAGGAGAGATGAATAATTTGCAATGGAAACACTGTAATCCCATTAAGGAATCTTTAGTAATCTTGAACTTACTTTCCCCCCAGAATAAAATAGCCTGAACCAGGTATGCTGTTCATGTGGGGAGGAGGGGCAGGGAGCATTCCCAAGAGAGACCTGGTGGTAAAATTTTAGCCACCAGCAAATATTCACAGTTGTTGACAGACCATTAACAACCTGGGTTTCTATCATGCATTTCAGAAACTCTCACTGTGGGCATGCAATAAGGAAATAAGTCAAAGGCTCAGAATCTCCACTATCGCAATTTCTACATAAAAATGTGCTTTTAGTCAGGAAGTGAAACCTAACTGAGTTTCTCCCATTTAGATCCTAACAGTGACACTGTGTGGATAAAGCCAGGAGTACACACGGAGCATCACATTAAGAATGTCTTGGCTAAAAAAGAGAGCAAGTTTTGACAGTCTGATTCGGTGTCACAGTGAGGATGGAACCAAATCAGAAAAAATGAGAAAACTGAAATTTAGACTAGATTAAAGGAGTTCACCAAAGGGAGATCTTACTCTTATTCTTTGTAATCTCTAAACTCAATTAAATAGATTTCATACTTGTCATGACTAATTGGCATTTTTTCTTCTAGACTAATACTGCATAGAACTCACCATTACCACCTTACAACCCACGTGTACAAATTATTTAAAGTTGGCCCATTAATGAAATAGGTAAATTTATTATTTCAGAGGCCCCAAGACCTGTTATAGAATTAGTTGGAAGAGGTGTACTGACTTACCCCTAGGTCAATGGTGCAAATAAAATAAGAGTTATTTTAAGACTCTTTTTCTGCAGATGTGTCAGTCTTTTCAATCAAACACTTTAGCTTGAGAGAGTAAAACCACCAGTAAACTAACTTTGGAGCTATCATGCTCAGTGAAAGAGCAATTGAAATCTGGTTAGAGAAAAGGAAGGAACCAATTGTCCATCTGCATGCACTTAATGTTGCCACTATTTTTAAATCTAATTTTATATTTAGATGAGTTTTTACTCCCCTATACCAGGAAATTCAAACTTTTTTTAGATCAGAGATCCCTTTGATGATCTAATTAAAAGCTATGAAACATCTTTCTCCAAAAAAATGCACATGTGCATACATTTTATTACAATTTCAGAGCTTCGTGGACCCCTCAGAAGGCATGAACCCAGATTAACAACTTTCACTGTATGAAATCTGCCTCATCTTCTCTTTATTTTCCTTCCTACTTTTCTCCCTCCCCTTTTTTCATTATCTTGGTTCTTCATCATGCTTCTGAATTTTCCATAGCACATATCTCTTTCAAAAAACATCAAGAAAATCTAGAAAAAAATAAATATAAATAAAATATTACTCAAATTATCAACAATGGCTATTAGGACAATTTTAGAACTATCAAGAAAAACCTGAATACTCTGCCATCTATAACAAATACCATACCTATATGGTAATAAGTCATATAAAAATTGTTATTTAGTAGTCACTTAAGTATTATTGGGAATAGTTGACATGCAAACATCTTGATCACCAATTTTTTAAGACTTTTTATCCAGATGATAGTAACTGACGATTCTTAACTGTGAACAAAATGCTGGACACTGTAACGAGCCCTTATATGTATTCCCAAGTAACCCTGTGAGCAATCAGAGGCTGAAAGGGGTTGAGGAACATGCTGAAGGTCACATACCTAGTAAGTCACATAGCCAGACAGTCTGACTCTAGAATCCAAACCATTAACCAAGATGCTACATACTGCCTCCCAGATGTTTTGGCAGTTCATAAACACAACCTGAAAAATCCCCAAACAATAAAGGTTTACCTGATAAAATGCTCTATAGCTTCTCATCTTGCAATTGACATTGCACAAGAATATTGGCATCAATTTTAATGGAGATCATTAAATTATCAGTTATAAATTATGTTCTCCCAGGGACTTGGCACTTAACAATGATGTTTATTCAATATTGTACCCCTTGTTATCCTTGCGAAGTATATTATTCCAGAGCATTAATGGGAACAGGAAACCAAGAGTCAAAGGCTTGCTTAAAGTTTCAACCTAGTCATCCTAACTCCCAATTTTTGAGTCCTCTGTGAACCTTTATTCTCCCTCAACTCTCCTGTTTTATTAGCTACCAAGTCTTACATCTTCTTTTAAAATATCTTTTGCATCACCCCTTTCCTTTCTTCTACTAAAACTCTAATTCAGGTCCTGTACCTCTCACTCCTAAATTATGGTCTTAGAATTTGTCTCACTGCCTCCAAATTCTTTCAACACAGCTTGTATCTTTTGCCTTTGGTGGCATAGTGAAATAATATAGCCAATAGCCTCTCTTGAAAAGAAGCTAAAAAATATCCTATAGCCTTGTAATAATCATCACCAAAAACTCTTTAAATGAATTTCCTGTACTTGGTTATATAAGAGCAAAATTTGAACATTATATGAAGTTCACAAAACTTATTCCATTTGCAGTAGTACTAGGTGGGGGAAAAGAAAAAATGATAATTGAAGAAAAATTTTGATGATGTAGTTCTCTTATAAATTGGGAACAATGACCCTTGAAGGACCATAAAGAAAGTGAATGTCAAGATAATTTATTATTGTTACGTTATCTACCTCGTTTTTCACTTTGTCTTACAGAGCTATGATATCTTTACAAGGTACCAAATATCCCAAACATTAATGAACACTTTTACAGTGCATAAAAGCAAGATAAAAAAAAGAGCCAAAACAAACAGTTAGTGAATTTCTCCTCTGCTGTTATTTGAATATCAAAACTGTTAACCAAAATGAGTAATGCATGTGATTACTATATAGAAGGCCTCAGATTTAGAAGGTGTATGTTTAATTAATTTAATTTATAAGGTGTATGTGTAATTTTTAAAGGTTTTCAACCCTTTCTGAAGCAGGATGTACCTCCTTTCCCTGACTAACTGGGTAGTCCTTGTCCTATTTGAAAAGGTAAAATTTCACAGCTCCTTCTGTGATTTACTGTGAGTTGTTTTCATTGTAGAAGAGCCAGTTTCTATGCATGTCGGTTGGACAAACATTTATACGTTATTGGCGGAAGGAATGAAACAGGCTACTTGTCCAGTGTGGAGTGCTATAACCTGGAAACAAACGAATGGCGTTACGTGTCCTCTTTGCCACAGCCTCTGGCCGCCCATGCAGGAGCAGTACACAATGGGAAAATATACATTTCAGGCAAGTCGCTCCTCCACTTTGTCTGTTACAAAGTTCAGATCCGAGGCACTTTCTTTACTTGTGTGTATATGTTTAATTCACAGGGGGTGTACACAATGGAGAGTATGTCCCATGGCTATACTGCTATGACCCCGTAATGGATGTCTGGGCTCGAAAACAAGATATGAACACGAAACGCGCAATCCACACTTTGGCTGTAATGAATGATCGCTTGTATGCAATTGGAGGCAATCATTTGAAAGGTCTTGGTTTTTTTTTTTTTTAATCACAATAACATTTGCACCTCATGTTTCTTGCTAAGGGGGTTTTTCCTTAAATAATCATAGTTAACCAAGTAAAAATCATGTTGACCAAATAAAATCTACTCTGTAAATTAGCAGGATCCTTGAGAAAGCATTTATTTTGGCTTTTCTGCAGATAAGATTATTTTTAAGTTACCATACACATTAAAGAAATGAATAATGATGTCTGTAGAAGGTAAGAAACAGGAGCATTAATAACTGAAAGGCACAATTTTTCGTAACAATGAATTCAGTGAAATAAATTATTCCTTATCACCAAAGTTGTAGTAATGAATTTTTTCCAGAAAATTGTTTTTTGCAGCAATCATAAAGCACTTTAGTCATAGCTACACCAAACTAATATGTTATTTTTCTTAAAGAAAATATTTAGTAGAATTTCATGTCTAAATTTAGAATTTTTTAACACTCGAATATTAAACCATCAATGATTCTCAAATCCTATTGCTTTTTTAATAAAAAACTTAAAGCATAGCATTTGTAGAGCCGTGTTTTTGCTCCTTTCCTCCTCCAAATATGTATATGACTACAACATTTTGTGGTTTATGTGCACATATATAACTTTATGTACATATACATAACACTGAATTCAACAGAAAGGCAAAGAGACCTGTGATAATAAGAAAATTATGGAAATGCTTTGGGCCTCAGTTTCCTCATCTGAATATGAAGAAACTGGTCTAGTTGAACTCCAAAATCTTCTCCAGCTCTGATATTCCATGATCCTTGAAATTGATCTAAATGGGACACAGGCTATCCAGCTATGGTAGATAAGGCACATCTGCGCATTTACTTTACAATAGTAGATATGATACATCTTTGAAAATGGGTTAGATATAGTTTTTGTTCTATTTTTCCTAATACATGGTTGCCTCTAAGCATAATAAAGACTACACGGGTGTAATTTTTATGTAGATATTTTCAAGATCAAGTTCATGTTCAGAAATGCCAATACCCCAGTGTATGTCTGCTGCTCATCTGGGGCTGGACGTGGTGGCTCACACCTATAATCCCAGCATTTTGGGAGGCTGAGGCAGGAGGATCGCTTGAGGCCTACAGTTTGAGACCAACGGGAGAAGATTTCTTTACTACTGTAACTCTTCCCTTTTTATTCTTTTTTTGTGAGGCAGAGTCTCACTCTGTCACTCAGACTAGAGTGCATCATGATAGCTCACTGTAATCTCAAACTCCTGGGCTCAAGCAATCTCCCTGCCTCATCCTCCCAAGTAGCTAGGACAATAGGTGCATGCCATCACACCTGGCTAATTTTTCTATTTTTGTTAGAGACGGGGTCTCACTACATTGCTCAGGCTGGTCTCGAACTCTAGGCCTCAAGGGATCTTCCTGCCTCAGCCTCCCAAAGGGCTGGGATTATAGGCATGAGCCGCCATGCCCAGCCCCTTTTTATTCTTTACCTCTTTCCCTGGTGCTCCTACACTTCAAGCTATATACCATTTCTTTACCTCAACATATTTTATATTAACTTTGCAGCTCTCTACATTAAAACGTGACTTCTCATTTCTTTTGCACAAGATACTGCCTAAATGTTTTAGGATTTGCTAACATTTAAGGTTATATTTGAACAAAAATACTCAGGTAATGGAAACCTAAAAGAGAAATAGCACACACACATCATAATTAGGTTAGTACAGGAAGACATCATGGCAAGGAAAGGATATGGGCTTTGCGTCTAAGCCTAGGTTTGAATCCTAGTTATGTACTTACTAGCTGTGTGGTCTTACTCAAGACACTTAACCTCATGTCTGTAAGAGAGTGATAATTATCCTTTCCTTGATGGTTTTTGTGAGGATTGCAGTCAACACATATAACTTATATAATCAGCACAGAGAAGGCTTATGTATCCTCAAATGATGCCTCTTAGAACTTCAGAACCTGGAATTTTCCCAAGTGCCCATTCTAAATGTATATGCTTCAAAAATTATCATCAGTAATCTTAATGGTAAAGGAAAGCAACATACCATAGTTGCAGTGAGTACATTGTTCGGTTGTTCCAGCATCTATGTGATTTATTTTATGTAAGAAGTTAGCAGCCTGAAATAACCTACCTCTTCAAGAATGAAAATTATTTTATTTTTGATTCATCTCCTCAATTATTTTAAAGTGTCCAGCATGTTGGTTAATTTGGTACACACGCTGTAATTGTCAGCTAGCAGATATCCATAGCATGCACTTAACTAGAGAAAAAGTCATCAAGGATTTTGGTCTGTTTGATGATCATGAAGCTCCCACTAGGGGTTTTTCACCCCCTAAGTTAAAGGCAGGATCCCCTTAGAGTCCAGGAACCTAACTTATTCCCAGTGATCTAGTTACTGTCCCATTCACTGAGGAGCCTTATCAGAAGCGGGAGGAGAAGCCCTTCGGTGAAAGGGACTCAGCCCCTGTTCTAAACCTTGATCCTTAGTAGATGTTGGAAACCATTTACGTCATCAAAGCTGTTTATAGACATATTCGGACTTTTTAAAAAAGTTAAAAGACGCTGAACAACATATTTTTAATTAACTGAAACATTTTAAGAGAGTCGAATATTTACTTAAGAAAACCAATATAGTTTAGTCTGAAGGAGTCTGAGCTCTGAAGCCTGTTCGCCTGGACTCAAATCTCAGCCCATCTATTATACCTACTGGCTTGTGACTTACTCAAGTCATTGCTTTTCTCTTGTCCCTCACTTCCCTTATCCATAAAATGAAAATAATGATAGAAGCCATCTCATAGAGTATTGGAGACAATTAAATGAGTTCCTTTAAATAAAGCACTTAGAAAACAAAACTAGCATATAGTAAGCACTCTATAAGATGCTTGCATTATTATTATTTTAAACCCTTTTTAATAAGGTTTTAATAAACCATTTGTTATAAGAGCTACTCACACAGAATCAGTCTTTATTAATGACATCTGCTCAGGCATTCTTGCTTTGAATTAATCCAAAACACCCAGAGTTTATTTGGAGTTTTTTAGGTCTTTCTGACATGTCTTCCAATTTCACCAGTGAATTTATACATTTGTGTCTTCAAAGACACAATTATCTACTTCTTGGCTCTAGATTGGTTTTTATTTTGTCGACTCGTTAGTTGTTTTTGTTTTTTTGTTTTTTGTTGGTTTTTTTTTTTTGTTTTTTTAGTTTTCTTATGACTTATTTCTTTTTCTTCAAAGTCGAATTACAATATATATTTCCAATTAAGGACTTCAGTTAGTTCCATTTGGTACCCTAAGGTCTGACTGCATTATACAGTCTCTCTGGAACAATAAACTTTTTAAGTTACTTTAAAATTGTAAGGTATGGCAACAAGATGAAGAGAGAAAAAATGGAGATTCATAAAATCCATCTTCCATTCCCTTCATTATAGTTAAGTAAAAATAGCCAGTTCCTGATCCAGAAACCTCATTTTTGCTTTCAGGATAATATAAATTTACACAGATATTAAAAACCCATCAAAGACAACATCACTTCTGCACAGCAAAAGAAACAATCAACAGAGTGAAAAGACAAGACAACCTATGGGAGAAAGTATTTAATATTTGCAAACCATATATTCGATAAGAAATTAATTACAAAATATTAATATATAAGAAACTTAAACAACTGCATGCAAGAAAACAAATAACCTGACCTGTTTTTAAAAGAAGCACTAAACTTAAATTGGGACCTTCATAGTTTATCCTTTTGTGGTTCCATTTTGCTCTATCACTTAGGTTTCTCCCACCTTGATGTAATGCTTGTGGAATGCTATGACCCAAAAGGTGACCAGTGGAATATTCTTCAAACTCCCATTCTGGAGGGTCGAAGTGGTCCTGGCTGTGCAGTGCTTGATGACAGCATCTACCTTGTAGGAGGATACAGCTGGAGTATGGTACGTGTCCACATTTACCACCTCCTCTCCATTTGTTTGTGTTTACTTTTGCTGTTTCCATCCAAATGTGTTATTCTCCACACATGTGCCCTTGTAGAGCATCCTGCTTACGTACAAGCAGGTGACTTCAAGTAATAAAATAAAATAAACCTTGTTGCTGTTGAACTGGCTTGCTGTGTGATCAACTGCATAGCAAGATGTGGCAGGTCCCTGGTTCTTTCCTATCCCCATGTTTTTGTGATTCCGGCTTTCCGCCATTAATAAAAGTTAAACTGAAGTGATTTTACAAATGTTCTGCTGCAATCGAATAAGAGAGTCTGAAAAGTTTCTGACCAGTAAGATACGGAAAATGGAAATTCAATCTCTAATATCCACAAATTCTATTTAGGATGCATAATTTGACATTGCTTTTCCCTTCCCTCCTTCTTTATCATGAAAATTTCTAAACATACACAAAAACTGAGATTACAATGGGTCTTCATTAACCTATCTTCCAGTTTCAACATTCATTAACATTTTACCATACTTACTTCATCTATCCCTCCTTGTAAAAATTTTGGCTGAACTTTGAACCAAATACCAGACATCATATTACTTCCCCCTAAATGCTTCACTATTTCTCTTAAAAAATCATGCACTTGAGTAAATACACTATCATTATCACGTCAAAAAAAAGACAATAATTCTTTTACATCCAACTTTCAAATCTCCCATATTCACTTGGGAAAAAAGATGTATTTTTCAAATTGACACATTCAAATCAGGATCTAACAAGTCCTACTCATATTTGGTCATTATGTCTCATAGATCTCTTGCAATCTAGAACATTACTCTCCTCCACTTTTTGTTCCATGCCAGTGACTTCTTGATAAAAGAGGGTCAGTTATCATATAGAATACTCTGCATTCTGGAATTGGTTGATGACTTCCTTGTGTTATCATTTAAAATGGTCCTCCATATGCATATTTTCTATAGACTGAAAGTTAAAGATAAGGGCTTAAGTTCAGCTTTTTTTTTCTTTTTTCTTTCTTTTGGTTTTTTTTTTTTCTTTCTTAGCAAAAACACCTGAGAAGGTGGCTTAGTACATCAGATCAGGAGACACATCAAGTCTAGTGATCACATATTCACTTTTAAAATGACGGCCATTTTTATATTTTCCTCTTTCTCTATATTAGTTTTATAAGATTAATTTGGTGGTTTAATAATATTAGTTTTATTTCCTTTACATCAAAAAAAGATTGTGCTATAAAGTTTTGGGAAGCTTTAAAAAGTTATTAGTTATATGAAGACAAATATGTATTCACATTTATTACTATAACTAGATATGTGTGTACACATGCTTGTTTGCTGGTACAAATTGTTAGCTGCAAGAGTGTATATGTCTGGAAGCAGACACCAGAACTGCACTCTCAGAAAAATGATCATTAGGTGGGTTGGCTTTTTGTTTGTTGCCTATGATAAAAACAAAGCTGTCATGATTTGGGCAGGGAAATGCTACGCAAACACTAGCCCTTAAAGTTAACAAAGGAAATAGGATAAAAGACATTTTTCATTTCTTATGTGGCCTCTTGAAAATAAATGAATCAATGTGTGAAGGATTTGACAAGCTTTCCTTTCCAATTTACTCTAAACTAGTTTTCAATCCCAGATGTGATTCTTCCCAGTAGCAAAATAAAAATGGAGAAGTGAGGCAACAATCTAAAATCCAATTTACTTCAATTATTTGAATAATTTAAGGCAAATTTATCTTTTTTTTTTTTTAGCTTAAATCAATTGGATAACTTCAATTTTTGGTCAATTATTTGAAAGGATTTGTTGAGCATGTAAGATGTTCTAAGTATTTATTTGACTTTTATTATTAGTCACCAAAAAAAAGATTTTTGAAATCTTGTCAGTCTCAAATTTTCCCTTGAAATAAAATAGTTTAAAATCCACTTCTTTCTTTTGGAATTTTTTAACAAAAGCAGAAAATAGATTTTTTTTTCCAATGTAAATGTAATCAATAGCATTGCTATTGTACTTCTCTATACATCCTTTCCTAAATGCACCCTGCTCTGCCTTTTCAGGGGGCCTACAAGTCATCTACAATATGCTATTGTCCAGAAAAAGGAACCTGGACAGAACTTGAAGGGGATGTAGCAGAACCACTTGCAGGCCCTGCCTGTGCGACAGTTATCCTGCCTGCCTGTGTGCCGTACAACAAATAACACCAAGAAACCCTGGAATGAACAGTATCGCATTCTAGGAAGCAATGGCAGGTGACATCACTATCATAATAGGAACAATGCATTCGAATGGTACAACCACCAAAACCCACCCTTGGTTTCTGATGATTTATAAGTAACTACAAAAGAAAGAGACCTGTTCTTGAATAGACACTGTGTCTGTAACTCAGATCACACCAAACTTCCTGTGATGACAGACTCTTCAATTTCAGACTGGTTTTAACTTGTCCCAGCTTTACAAAAACTCCTCACATGGATCTTAACTTGCAAAAGGAGAAAGATAAAATACAGAAGACTGGCCCCAGAGAGACCTAAGATCAGTGTTGTGCATTGTGGTCTAACTGCATGTGGTCTATGTTAAAGTTTTGGGGATATTGTGTTCATGAATGATTTAAAATTGGAACCACCAAAATACTTGCACTGCATTACAAAGATTGCCACTTGATTCTACATTCCTAACCTTTGGCTACTTCACAGACTCTATAGGCAACACAGTTATTGAAAATCATATAAGATTAAAGAGGGACATTTTCATTTCTGTACAACTTCATTTTATATACCTTCTGCCCTACTGGCACCTCATGCGATCAGAGAAGAGAAAAATGTTGGCTCTTGTAGCAATTGCTTTCTGCTCTATAGGTTCTAAGCTAGGCAGAGTCATCATTTCTGTGTCCTCAATTTTATCTAAAAGATTAAAACAAAATACACTGTGTCACTGTTCAGTTTACAGAGCTTTGTGCTTTCTCATTTTTTGTAGAATGTGAGTGCACATGTTGTTTGCTTCGAAAGACAGTACTGACAAATTCAGTCACACAATATTTTAGAGATTCAGTGAGATGACACATCTGACCCAAACTTAATTCATAATGAGATGAGAGATTGCTTTCAGGAATTCGGGGATGAAAAGAAAGAATAATTTCTCTTAAGTATAATTCCTGTTTTCTTTTTGTTTCTGAAACACAGAACTTATAAGAGCCACAGGAACTAATTATAGTAAAATACTTCTCGTCTTTCTCATCTTTGGGTGGCTCTAGACAATTGAGTTAAAATCATCATTCCCCCTACTCACCATATTTTGTTTGTTATCACCAGAGATGTCTGATCTCAGTTAAGTGAGCAATTGCTAGTTGTCATTAGGAGCATGAGTAATTTAGGAGCAGAAGGTCAGGAGAGCATGAGATGGTCTCAGTGTGGCCAACCAAAAGAGCAAAACTGGCAGGAACATGAATTTCATTTTCAGGTTCTTCAGAGTTTGAACAACTGTTAGAAGTAAATAAAAGTCTGTAATATTTTTTAATCACCCAGAGATGATGTTGAATCCCTCAACGAATGTGTCATTCAAAACAAAAATAAGGGGAAGCCACAGATTAAAAATGCCTTGTGATAGCTTTCATAGTGGAGAACATCAAGATGGGTGTACTGGAATCCAATGCCGTTTCTACAGTAAAATGCAATCTTCATCGTTTTTGTATTTATTTGTATGTTCAGATCCAAAGGATCCGTTGTAAAAAATATATATATATGAATATATATATCCAGTGCAATCAACTTTCATTTCTTTTTCCTTGAAAACATATGAATATATTGAAAGAAAGAAAAGTTACGGTACTGAGTGGGAAAATCCTAGCTGACATCACAAAGAGAACAAGGTCTGCTTCAGAACCATTTGTTGTCAACTGTCACTGTTTCTTACAAAAGTCACAGTTTATACAAGAACATTTTCTTTCCTTAGACTTGTTCTTCATTTTATTTTTTATTTCTAGCCAAAATAAATAAAAGCATCTATGAGAACTATAAGTAAAACTTTCTGTATTTCAGAAAGACACAAACTACTAGAAAGTGAAAAGTGAATAAATAAGTCACAGAGAATGTAAATTTTGTACAATATTAGAATGTGTAAATGAAGCTTGCTTGGAAGGGGAAAACTTTAAATAAAAACTTTATGTACTAATTCAACTGTGTCTCATATCCTGCTTATATAGCATATGTAATAAGTCTTTACATTGAATTATTTGAAGGTTTGTAATATGTCAATGCCTAAATATTTTTTATTCTGCCAATATGCTTTACAAGTTCATTTAGCATCCGCACAACATGTAAATGTATACAATACAGACCATGTTAAAAATTATGGAATGCTTCTGGAAAAATGTGAGTTAAAAATCATATGACCTGAATCTGATTTTTCCACTACATGAGTGTTACAATAAGATATAGCTTATCCAAGATCTAATAACTAAATATTTATCAACATTATTATAAGCACATAAGTGTTTAAAAAAATACCTGCACCCTTTCTAAAAAAGAAGTGATTCACACATTTAATTAAATTAATTTTCTAAATACATAGTATTTAATTGTATTCTCTTTTAAAAATCTGACCACAAAGTCGTACAGGACAATTGGAGGAGCGTGGGAGACATAGGGAGAACTAAGGCATGGAGCTGAAGGTGGCAGTTGGGTAACCCTCCAGGCAAAGAGCTATGTAAGGTCAGAAGCCAGTTTCAGAAGCCTGCAAGCTGGGAAGAATTTACTTTAATATTTCCCAGACAAATTTACCATTAGTGATGATTAAAGTCAAAATTAAAGAATCTTTTGATGAAGGGATTTAGTGTTATCTTCCTTCTTAGCACTGCTTTAGCCGTATTCCAGAGATTTTAATAGCTTATGCTGTTTTATTCATCCAATTCAAAAAAAAAGTTTTACTATACATCTTGATTTCGTTATTGATTCAAGGATCATTCAACAGCAGGTTGTTTAATTTCCATGTTTTTGCGTCATTTTCAGAGTTCCTTTTGGAATTGATTTCTAGTTTTATTCCATTGTACTCTGAGAAGATACATGGTCTGATTTCAGTTTTTTTTTAAATTTGCTGAGACTTGTTTTGTGGCCTAACATATGATCTATCTTGGAAAATGTTCCATGTGCTGATGAGAAGAATGTATATTCTGCAGTTTGGGGGTAGAATGTTCTGCAAATATCTGTTAGGTCCATTTGTTCTAGAGTCCAGTGTTTCTTTGTTGATTTTCTGAATCAATGATCTGTCCAATTCTGTCAGTGGAGTGTTGAAGTCCCCAGCTATTATGATGTTCCTGTTTATTTCTCTTTTTTTTTTTTTTTTATTGAGACAAGAGTCTCACTTTGTTGCCTGGGCTAGAGTGCAGTAGCATCATCGTAGCTCACAGCAACCTCAAACTTCTGGGCTCAAATTGTCCTCCTGCCTCAGCCCCCCAAAGTGCTAGGATTACAGAAATGACCCACTATGCCCAATCTCTTCATTTCTTTCCTTAAGTCTAGTAGTATTTATTTTATGAATCTGGAAGCTCCTGTGTTGGGTGCATGTATATTTAGGATTGTTATATCTTCTTGTTAAATCAATTCCTGTATCATTATGTAATGACTATCTTTGTCTTTTTTTGCTGTTGTTGATTTAAAGTCTATTTTATCTGATATAAGAATAGCTACTCCTGCTCACTTTTGGTTTCCGTTTGTGTGGAATAGCTTTTTCCAGCCCTTTACCTTGAGTCTATGAGCATCTTTGAGTTAAATGGGTTTCTTCGTGACAGCATATATTTGAGATGTGGTTTTTTTATCCTTTTTGCCAATCTGTATCTTTTGAGTGGGGCAATTAGGCCATTTATATTCAATGTTAATATTGATACGTAAAATATTGTACCAGTCATCATGTTGATTACTACCTGATTGCTTGTTTTTTCCCTTGTGTTACTGTTTTGTAAAAGCTGTGAGTTTTCGCTTTCAGTTGTTTCTACACTAGTGAATACTGATTGTTCTGTTTGATGTATAGAACACTTTTAAGGATGTCTTGTAGGATAGGTCTAGTGGTGACAAATTTCCTTAGTATTTATTTGCTTGTCTAGGTAAGACTTTATTTCTTCTTCATTTATGAGGCTTGGTTTTTCAGGATACAAAATTCTTGGCTGACACTTATTCTGCTTAAGAAGACTACAGATAGGACCCCATTCCCTTCTGGCTTATAAGGTTTCCTCTGAGAAGTCTTCTGTTAGTCTCATGCATTTTCCTTTGTAAATTACTTGATGCTTTCATCTCACAGTTTGTAGGATTTTCTCCTTTCACTTTGACTTTGGCCAATCTGGTGATTATGTGCCTCGGAGATGTCCTGTTTGCCATGAATCTTCCTGGTGTTTGATGACCTTCTTATAATTGGATGTCAATCTCTGACAATACCAGGGAAATTTTCCTCAATTATTCCCTCAAATAGGTATTCCATGCTTTTTGCTTTTTCTGCTTCTCCCTCAGAGATACCTATAATTCTTATGTTTGGTCATCTCACATAGTCCTATGATTTTCAAAGACTTTGTTCATTCTTTTTGATTCTTTCTTCTTCATTTTTGACTGACTTAGTTAATTCAAAAGCCTTGTCTTCCAGCTCTGAAATTCTTATGTTTGGTTTAGTTTATGAAATTTCTTATTCTTGGTTTGGTCTGTTGTTCACTGCATTTTTTACTTCCCTAAATGATTCTTTCATTTCCAGAAGTTCTGTCATTTTTTTAACTATTTATCTCTTTAGTGAATTTTTCATTCATGTCCTGAATTATTTTTTTTTCTTTTTATGTGTTGATTTTTTACTTTCTCATTGGTCTCATTGAGCTTGCTTGTGATACATATTTTGAATTCCATATCTGACATTTCATAATTTTACTTTTGGTTGGAGTCCATTGTTGAAGAGCTAGTGTGATTGTTTGGGGGTGTCAAACCAGCCTGTTTTTTCATGTTGCCAGAGTTCTTATGCTGGTTCCTTCTCATCTAGAATCTCTTACTTTACTGCAAAGCAGATAGCTTTGTGGTACACATGTTCTCCTCTCCTGGGAACTTTGTTGCTCAGGGAAGAGAGGAAGAGATACACTGCATTTTGGTTCATGCCAGTGGTACCTACTGCAGTGTCATTGGCAATTTGAATCAGTTGTAACTCAGACCCCTGAGAGGATGTTCAGGTGACAGTGTTGCTGGACTAGATTATGTAATCCTCAGTTCCCAGGCCCCTAGATGGTGTGCTTGAGTCCTACTCAGGAAGATTGATTGGGCAGGAAAGGGCAGATGTACTGTGACCCACCCTAGTATTCCAAAAAATCAAATGTAATGGCATTTCTTTCTTCTTCCATCAGATCTTCTTCCATACGACAACACACCAGAAAACGGCATTTCTTGGGGGTAGCCTCCATTACTATCCTCTGAGCCAATGCCGCAGGGTTTCCTCCAAGGAAGCCTTGAAATCCCCAAAGGCTCTAGTGCTGGCCACATATCATGAGCAGTTAAGAAAATATACTTGTCTTTTTCCTAATCTCAAGGAACCACCTATTTTTTTTTTTTTTTTTTTTTTTGAGACAGAGTCTCACTGTGTTGCCTGGGCTAGAGTGCCATGGCGTCAGCCTAGCTCACAGCAACCTCAAACTCCTGGGCTCAAGTGATCCTACTGCCTCAGCCTCTCGAGTAGCTGGGACTACAGGCATGTGCCACCATGTCCGGCTAATTTATATATATATATATTTTTTTTTTAGTTGTCCAGATCATTTCTTCCTATTTTAGTAGAAACGGGGTCTTGCTTTTGCTCAGGCTGGTCTCAAACTCCTGACCTTGAGTGATCCACCCGCCTCGGCCTCCCAGAGTGCTAGGATTACAGGCATGAACCACCATGCCTGACTGGAACCACCTATTTTAAGTCCATAACTAGACTTTATATTTCCTGTCTTATATTTAGTTGGTTAAAACTTGAAGGAATTTGGGGTAGGAAGTGAAAATATACCGAGTGGGCAAAAGAAAATATGTTCCTTCTAAGAATATACCTTAAAACTGGCTAAAATGGAGAGAAGTTCATAGGGACTAGATTTTTTAACTAATTAAGCTGTGTCTATGGGCTCAAAATTAATGTCTGCATTTGTTCTCCCCTATTTAGCCAAATTCATATTTTTGCAGCTTTTTGACACTTACATCACTTAATAAACTGTCATCATTATCAACATGGTAAGTATCAAGCATTCATTGAACATATCCCAAGGGCATCATTATAAATGCCAGACTTCTGATTAAACTTCATTCTTTAGGTTAAAATAGTTAAAAAAATAAACACACAAACAAGCTAAAATAAGATTAGTAAAGCACACCAGAGTCAATTAATGCACACTGATGAGTATCTTGATAGACTGAGTTCCCACAGAAGGGACTGATCATGACTAATCAAGTCTTATTTCCTAGAAGCACCTGACCTGGAGAATATTGAAAGCTTGATGGAAAATACAATGGAAATGAGAAGCAGCAGAAAGGTCAATGTAAGAAGAAAATATCCAAACACATAGTATGTTCGCTTTGTGTAACTGTAGCTATATAATGTTGCTCTGGATAGAACAATAAACATCCTCCAAGCATTGGGTTGGTTTCTTAATGGAGATTTTCTTACTCTGTTTTATTCTGCTATAACAGAATACCTCAAACTGGGTAATTTATTCATTTTTTTTAATTTCAGAATATTATGGGGGTACAAACATTTTGGTTACATATAATGCCTTAGCCTCACTCAAGCCAAAGCTACAAGTGTGCCCTTCCCCCACACAGTGCACTTTGCACCCATTAGTTGTGAGTTTATCCACCCCCACCACCCCCATTCCACTTGACCAGCACCCAATGAATATTACTTCCATGTGAGCACCTTAGTGTTGATCAGTTAGTATCAATTTGATGGCAAGCAAATATGATGCTTGTTTTTCCATTGTTGTGATACTTCACTCTATCCAGGATAATATAAAGAGATGTTAGTTCACCATTGTTTCTTTGTAGTTGAGTAATATTCCATGGATACATATACCACATTTTATTAATCCACTCATGTAATTATGGGCACTTGGGCTGTTTCCACATCTTTGCAGTTGTGAATTGTGCTGCCATAAACATTCGAGTGCAGATGTCTTTATTATAGAATGTCTTTTGTTCCTTTGGGTAGATGCCTAGTAGTGGGATTGGTGGATCAAATGGTATTTCTGTTTTCAGTTCCTTGAGACATCTCAAAATTATTTTCCACAGGGGTTATACTAGTTTGCAATATGACCAGCAGTGTGAGAGTGCTCCTATCTCTCCACATCCATGCCAGCATTTGTTGTTTTGGGACATTTTGATAGAGGCCATTCTCACTGGAGTTAGTTAATATCTCATTGTGGTTTTTATTTGCATTTCCCTAATGATTAGAGATGTTGAGTACTTTTTTATGTTTGCTGGCCATTAATCTGTCTTCTTTTGAAAAGTTTTGGTTCATGTCCTTTGCCTACTTTTTGATAAGGTTGTTTGACTTTTTCTTGATAATTTTCTTTAGTTCTATATAGATTGTTGTTATCAGCCCTTCATTGGATGTGTAGCATGTAAATGTTTTTTCCCATTCTGTAGGTTGTCTATTCGCTCTAGTGATAGTGACGTTGGCTGTGCAGAAGCTTTTTAATTTGGTTAGGTCACATTTATTTTTGTTGCTGCTGTGATTGCTTTGGGGGTCTTCTTCATAAATTCTTTACCTAGGCTGGTGTTTATAAGAGTTTTCTCAACATTTTCTTTTGGAATTCTTAAGGTTTCATGCCCTAGGTTTCAGTCTGTTATCCATATCATGAGTTGATTTTTGTGGGAGGTGAGAGGTGGGGATCCAGTTTCAATCTTCTGCATGTGGTTATCCTGTTTTCCCAGCACCATTTATTGAATAGACATTCTTCTCCCCATTGTATATTTTTTTCTGCCTTGTCAAAGATTAGATGACAATATGAGGATGGTTTTATATCTGGGTTCCCAGTCCTGTTCCAAAGGTCTATATCTCTGTTCTCGTGCCAGTACCACGCTGTTTTGGTTACTATAGCCTTGTAGTATAGCTTAAAATCTAGTAGAATGATGCCTCTCAATTTGTTCTGTTTGCTCAAGATTGCTTTGGCTATACAAAGTCTTCTCTAGCTCAATACAAAGGGTAGAATTATTCTTTCTAGATCAGTAAAGAATGATGATGGTATTTTAATAAGGATTTCATTAATTCTGTAGATCACTTTAGGTAGCATAGACATTTTAACAATACTGACTTTACAATCCATGAGCATGGTAGGGTTTTCCATCTGTTTACATTTTTTGCAATTTCCTTTCTCAGCATTTCGTACTTTTCCCTATATAAGTCTCTCACCTCTTTTGTTAAATGTATTCCTAAATATTTAATTTTCTTTGATGGTATTGTCAAAGGTGTTGCCTCTTTGATTTGATTTTCAGCTTGACCGTTATTGGCATATATGAATGCCACTGATTTGTGTACATTGACTTTGTATCCTGAGACTTTACTGAATTTATCAATTCCAGGAGTCTCTTGGTTGATTCCTTGGGATTTTCTAGATATAATATCATATCATCAGCAAAGAGTGAGCATTTGACCTCTTCTGCCCCTATTTGGATACTCTTAATTCTCCTCTCTTGTCTGATTGCTCTGGCAAGGACTTCAAGCACTATGTTGAATAGAAGTGGAGACAGTGGGCAACTTTGTCTGATTCCAGTTCAAAGCAGGAATGTTTTCAGTTTTTCACCATTGAATATGATATTGGCTGTGGGTTTATCATTTATGGCCATTTCATAATTTTAAAAAATGTCCCATCTATGCCTATTTTGTTAAGAGTTTTTATCATAAAAGTATGCTGAATTTTGTCAAATGCTTTTTCTGCATCTATTGAGAGAATCATATAGTGTTTGTTCTTGAATTGCAGTTATAGATTTGTATATGTTGAACAAGACCTGCATCTCTGGGATGAAGCCCACCTGGTCATAATAAATTATTTTTTTTATGTGCTGTTGAATTCAGTTTACTAAAATTTTGTTGAGGATTTTTGCATCTATATTCATGAGGGATATTGGTCTGTAGTTTTCTTTTTTGCTGTGTCCTTTCCTGGCCTTGGTGAAATTGGCTTCATAGAAAGAGTCGAGGAGCATACCATCCTTCTCAATGTTGTGGAATAATTTCTACAGTATAGGTGTGAGTTCTTCTTTGTAAGTTTGATAAAATTCAGGTGTGAACCTATTTGGTCCAGGACTTTATTTTGTTGGAAAATGTTTAATTGCTACTATAATTTCTGTGCTTGATATTGGTCTGTTCAGGAATTCTATTTCCTCCTGATTGAGCTTAGGGAGGTTGTGTGTTTCCGGGAATTTGTCCATTTCCTCCACATTTTGTAGTTTAGGGGAATATAGATTTTTATAGTATTCAAAGATAATGTTTTGCAGTTTCGTGATGTCTATAGTGACCTCTCCTTTTTCAATTCTAATTGAGCTTATTAGAGTCCTTTCCTTTCAAGTTCTTGTCAATCTAGCAAGAGGGCTGTCAATTTTATTTATCTTTTTGAAAAACCAAATTTTGGTTTTATTGATCTTCTATATAATTCTTTTGTTCTCAATTGCATTTAGTTCTGCTCTGATCTTAGTTATTTCTTTTCTTCTGCTAGGTTTAATACTGATTTGCTCTACCTTTTCCAGTTCCTTGAGATGGTTTATTAGTTTATTGATTTGTGAACTTTCTGTCTTTTGGATATGAGCACTTAATACTATTAGTTTTCCTCTCAGAAATGTTTTTGCTGTATACCACAGATTTTGATAACTTGTGTCCCCATTATCATTTAGTCCAAAGAATCTTTAGATTTCCATCTGGATCTCCTCTTTAACCTAATAGTCATTCAGCAATAGATTGTTTAATTTCCATGATGTTTTGAAGTGGTGAGTGTTTCTGTTGAAATTGATCTCTAATTTTATTTCACTGTGGTCTGAGAAGGTACATGGTATAATTTCTAGTTTTTTTTAAATTTCTTGAGATCTGATTTGTGGCCTAGGATGTGATCAATTTTAGAAAAAGTTCCATGAGCTGATGAGAAGAATGCACGTTCAGCTTTATTTGGATGGAATGTTCTGTAGATGTCTGTTAGACCCATTTGTTCTAGAGCTCTGTTTAAGTCCATTGTTTCTTTGTTTATTTTCTGCTTCAAGGATCTGTTCAGTTCAGTCAGTGGGGTGTTGAAATTCCCAGCTACTATAGCATTATTGTTTATCATGTTATTTGGATCAAACAGGTTTTGCTTTATGTGTCTGGGTGCTCCTGCGTTGGGTGTATAAATATTAAGAATTATTAAATCTTCTTGTTGGATTTTTCCTTCCACCACTATATAGTTACCATGTTTGTCTTTCTTTACTTTTGTTATTTTAAAGTTTATGTTATCTGATATAAGAATAACTATCCCAGCTTCTTTTGGTTTCTGTTTTCCTGGAAGATTGTTTTCCAACCCTTCACCTTGAGTCTGAAAGTGTCTTTGTGGGTAAGATAAACATATCTATGTTTATCTTGTTAAACACAGACAGCAGCTACTGCTGGAGACAGCAGATACTTGGATTGTGTTTTTTGTTGTTGTTGTTGTTTTTCCCACTCAAACAGTCTATGTCTCTTCAATGGACAATTCATGTCATTCACATTTATTGAGATGATTGATATTTGGGGTAGATTTCTATTCATATTGTTGGATAAATTCTTATTTTGTGCTATTTCTCAAGCCATTGTGGAATCAGGATTCTGGACTTTAACCTTTGAGTGACTTTACTTTGGTGGGTGTCTGTTACACTGTTCAATGTATAATATAATGCAGGTCTGAGTATTTCCTGCAGGGCCGGTCTGGTCTTCACAAATTCCATCAGTGATTTCTTGTCTGGGAAAGTCTTTATTTCTCCCTCATAGATGAAGCTTAGTTTTGCTGGATAAATAATTCTAGGTTGGCCATTATTCTGTTTTAGAAGATTGAAGATGGGTCTCTAGTTCCTTCTGGCTTGTAAGATTTCAGTTCAGGAGTCTGCAGTTAGTCTGATAGATTTTCCCTTGTAGGTTATCTGCTGTTTTCATCTTACTGCTCAAAGGATTGCCTCTTTCATGTTTAGTTTGGCCAGCCTAATAACTATGTGATATGGTGATTGCCTTTTCACATTCAGTATCCCCGGAGTTCTGTGTGCTTCTTGTACCTGGATATCTAGATTTCTGGCAATGCCAGGTAAGTTTTCCTCCATTATACTAAGAAATAGATTTGCCAGCCCTCATGTATTTTCTTCTTCTTTCTCCAGGATGCCTATAATTCTTATGTTTGGTTTATTTACATAATCCCATATTTCTTGTATGTTTTGTTCATATCGCTTGCTTCTGTGTTCTTTTCCTTCATCTGATTTGTTTAGCACATAGGCATTGTCTTCAAGCTCTGAGATTCTTTCCTCTGCGTGATCCAACCTATTCTTAAGGCTTTCCACTGCATTTTGTAGTTCCTTGAATGGCTCTTTCATTTCCAGTATTTTTGTTTGATTCTTTTGTAAAACTTCCATTTCTTTAGAGAATTTTTCATTCATTTCCTGCATTGTTCTTATGGCTTCTTTGTGTTGGGCTTCTATTTTCTCTTCAATTCCATTGAGTTTTCTTACAATCCATATTTGGAATTCTTCCTCTGTCATTTTAATCATTTCGTTTAAATTAGTATCCATTGTTGAGGATCTAATGATTTCTTTTGGGGGTAGATTTTCTCTCTGATCTTTCATGTTTCCTGCATTCTTTTGCTGAATCTTTTTCATCAGGCTTCTTGGTCGTGAACAGGGGGTGCTAGGACTCTCTTATGGTCCTATCTTGAAGGCCTCAAGAGTTGGTCCTTGACAGTGCTGGAGAGAGGTGCACTAGTCCTGTATTGCATTAAGGATATTTTAGCAAGTTGGGTTACCTCTGATCTGTTGTCTTCACCTCTTGCCAATGGACACTAGTGAGTTTGGTTCCCTGGCTTAAGCTCCAATCTGGTGGACTGCCCCTGTGGGTATGACTCCACTGCCATCTAATAGCTTGAGATGGAAGGCACTATGTTACGCTATTGGGTTACACTCTCTGTCATCGATCGTAGTTTGCATGGAGGAGCCCATTATTGAGGTTATCTGACATCTCTGCGGTAGGCTCTGGTCCCCCAGTTGGGGTATATGAATGGCCCAATCTTTGAGAGAGGGCTTGCTACTCCTGCGGGTTGCTTGGACCCTGTTCCCCCTTAAGATGGGAGTAGGGGCAAGATAGATCGCAACTGGTGCGCACAAGCCTGGATGTGTGTGCTTCTATGGTTGCTTGACCTGCAGCTAGGTGAAGCCGCTAATATGTTATTCAGGGCTCTCACCATACTTGGAGCCGCTAATATGTTATTCAGGGCTCTCACCATGCTCCTGATGGGAGGGGTCAATTGGTGCAATTGCTGAGGTCTTTGGCCAGGTTTTTCCTTCCCTGGCCACAAACACCAATGTTGGTGGCCGCCAGAACCTGGAGAGCAAGCTCTGGGGTTATCATCTTATTAGATGACCTAAGCTAGTCTAGTGGGCAGAATCACCAGGCTGCCAACTATTTTTTAGCACCAAAGTCCCGCAGATTCACACCAGTCACACAGAGAAAGTGGTTTTTCACGCTTCTCCCCACCTACAAGGGCAGAGTCCACCGTGTCCCACACAAAGATCCCCAGGCTGGGAAAAGGGTGTTGCCCGAAACTGCCATGTACAGCCACATTTCCAGACTGGGGACTCCAAAGATGGTGCCTGCCCCACCCCTAGGGAACTAGTATTAGGAACGAGGACTCAAGCACCAATAGCCGTCACCAGTTCGGCAAGTGGAATCAACAGGTTGCCAAGTGTTTTTCAGCACCAAAGTCCTGCAGATTTGTGCCGGCCACACAGAGAAAGTGGCTTTTCTTGCTTCTCCCCACCTCTAAGGGCAGAATCCGCTGCACCCGGCACAAAAGTCTCCAGGCTGGGGGAAGGGTACTACCCAAAACCCACCACATGCAACTGCATCTCCGGGATGGGGACCCCAAAGATGGAGGCCACTGCCACTGGAGAACTAGCATTGGGAGCAACCACTCAAGAATTGGCAGAAGCCAGTGGGCATGCTGAATCAATAGGCCACCAGCTGTCGCCTCTGCATCACAATCCCACAGTCTGTCTTGCAGAGGGCCCTGCTCTTTTTGTCCTGCCCTGAGCCAGCCAAATTGCTGGCAGTTTCCAGGGGTAGAGCCCCCTTTTAAGCATTCACCTCCTGTGCTCTGGTCCTGCTGCCCACGACAGGTGAGGTGCCTGTCTCCAAACACCCTTGCTGAGTAACCACTCAGACTAGTACCTCCTCCGCCCAGTGCAGTCCCAGCACAGAGCGCTAGGGAGTTCAAAATGCTTCCTGCTATTGTCTCCTCTCCACAGAGCCTGTAGTCCTGTGCCACAACTGAATTTATATCTCAACATCTTAAATTTTTAGCATTTCACAAGCATAGTTACATGTGATGAGGTGGTCTTTATATTAATTTTTAATAATTGCATAGTATGCTGAATGAACCTTTATACATTGGCAAATTTTACAAACAATTGGAGAAACATATTATGCTAATGGATCAGTAGAATGAACATTGTTAAAATGTCTGTACTATCCAAAGTGATTTACAGATTCAATGCAATCCCTATCAAAATACCAACAGCATATTTCACAGACCTAGAAAAAATAATTTTATGCATCTTTTGGAACCAGAAAAGAGCCTGAATAGCCAAAGCAATCCTAAGTAGAAAAAAAAAAAAAAAACAAATCTGGAGGCATCAAATTATAAGACATCAAAATAAACAATAAGGCGAAAGTAACCAAAACAGTATAGTATTGGTACAAAAATAGAGACATAGACCAATGGAACAGAATAGAGAACCCAGACATAAAACCTACAGCCAACTGATCTTTGACAAAGCAGACAACCATGCACACTGGGAAAAATAAACCCTACTCAATAAATGGTGCTGGCAAACTGGATAGCCACATGCAGAAAAAAGAAACAGGAACCCTGTCTCTCATCATTCACAAAAATTAATTCAAGATGTTTAAGAGACTTAAACATAAGGCATGAAACCACAAGAATTCTAGAAGAAAATGTAGGAAAAACTCTTCTAGTCATTGGTTTAGGCAAAGAATTTATAACTAAGATCCCAATGGCAATTACAGCAGCAATAGAAATAAATAAATGGGACTTGATTAAATTAAAAACTTCTGCACAGCTCAGGAAATAATCAACAGAGTAAACAGACAACATACAGAATGGGAGAAAATATTAGCAATCTACACATCCAATAAAGGGCTAATAACCAGATCATACAAAGAACTCAAACAAATCAGCAGTAAAAAAAAAAAACAACTCCATTAAAAAACGGGCAAAAGACATGAAAAAAAAGATTTTTCAAAAGAAGATAGACAAATGGCCAACATGAAAAAATGCTCAACATCACTAATCATCAAGGAAATACAAATTAAAACCACAACAAGATACTACCTTATTCATATTAGAATGGCTTTTATTAAAAAGTCCAAAAACAGTAGATGCTAGCACAAATGCAGAGAGAAAGGAATGCTTATACACTGTTGGTGGGATGGCAAATTAGTACAATCCATATGGAAAACAGTATGGAGATTTCTCAAAGAACTAAAGGTAGACCCACCATTCAATCCAACAATCCCACTACTGGGTATCTATCCAAAAGAGAAGAAGTCATTAAAAAAAAAAGACATCTGCACTCAAATGTTTACTGAAGCACAATTCATAATTGCAAAGATGTGGAATCAACTCAAGTGCCCATCAATTCATGAATAGATTAATAAAATGTGGTATATGTATGCTATGGAGTACTACTCAGCCATGAAGAAGGATGAATTAATGCCTTTTGCAGCAATATGGAAAAAAACTGTAGACCATTATCCTAGGTGAAGTATCTCAAGAATGGAGATACTCCACCACATCTACTGTCTATAAATTGTAACTAACTGATGGGCACACAAGTGCACAAAGGGAAGTAAAAGTGTTGGAAATAAAGCAGAGGGGAGGAGGAAGAGAGGGGCAAAAACCCACCTAACAGGTAAAATGAACATTATTTGGGAAATGGGCACAGCTATAGCCCAGATTCAAGCCATGTATCAAAAACATTTGCAGCTCCTTAATATATTGAAATAAATAAATAAATAGACCACGGAAAATTTGAATTTATGTGCTGGTGTCACAGACAGTTCTCAAACAGCATTCTCACGTATTTTTTTTCTGATTGCCTCCTACTAATTTCGCACCACAATTCATTATGTACCCAACTACTAATATTATTTCACCATGACACTTTGAAATATATAAAAATTCTGGCTCTCCAGAGATATGGCTTATTCAGTTCATCTCTGGTCCTTTTCCTCATTTACCATTTCTTATGAGAAATGCTGCAACTCTTCCCCCATCTCCAGGCTCTTCCAGAATAGCTGTGGTAAATTGTACTTTCCTCCTGAATGGACTTAGACCTCCAAGATCCCACTTCAGGGCAGATGGTATTCATACGGTTTGGCAGGAAGTTCTTTACTTGCCTTATAAGTTTTTCTTAAAAGAAATTTAGACTATTAAAGCCAGCTGGGGTGGGATGACATATTAAATTTATTCATTTCTCTTTTGACATGACTGACCATGTTAATCCAACTCATAGGAAAAAAAGAAAAGAAAAGAAAGAACTTTAAAGTCAAAGTCCCTTGAGTCTGGCTACATGAGCTACATGAGGCTACATGAGGTCTCATAAGACATAATCCAGGTCTCTAGCTAGACCACTCCTAGAATGGACATCATCTCCCTAAAATCCTTAGAATACTTACTATATGCACTATTCATATATCTTCTATCACATATTTTCTTATATTGATGGTGTTTTATATTTATGCCTCCTTTAAGCCCCTATGTATAAAATGGGCAATGCCTGAACGGTTGTTTCCCCACAGTGGCTTGTCCATAGTGGTATTCAATAAATGGGTGGCAGTTGATTTTAGAGGCATCAGAATCCCTGGAGTAGCAGAGTTATTTCTGACTCTGAAGTTTATGCCCATAATCTTAAAAATATAAGTCGTACATGGATGATTTCATGATTCTGACTACCATCAATATAACAAACCCTATAATCACCTTTGATACAAAGGTTGGTAAGTATGTGCAAGCCAGTTGCCTTTATCATATTAACCATGTTTCTCCTATTTCATGGCTGTGAAATCTAGTGTTTTAACCCTACTGTTATGAAAACCTTTGCTCTAATACACAAATGGATAGCACTGGTGTAATTCTGGCTTTCAGCTCAGAAAACATTCAAAAATATTGTTTCCTAGGTGGTCTCTTCACAAGCAATGAAGAAGAGTACGTCATAACTCTCTTGGTATCTTCAGAAAATATGGCCAGTATCGTGCTGTCATTTATTCCTTGCACTGTGGACAAAGATCTTTGATGTGCCCTGTGAAGAATATAAATATATACAGGCAACCATAATGCAAGGTATATGTGCAGTAAAAACGTACAAACAAGGTGCTGTGGTAGTTCCAGAAAGCAAGAGTTTATGTCCAACTAGAGGATCAGGGAAGACTGAGGCAAGGGAAGTAGACACAGTCAGTTATGACAAAGAGGTAGAAAATAAATGTTTTTTTTTCAATTAATGCTTGTAAGGTAATCCTTGAAAATGCAGTAAATAACAACGAAGCCATTTTCATATGAAAAAGTGCTAAATCAAAGATATTATTGTAATCGTCTCAGATAAGTGTATTGAATGATGGCATAAATGATGAAGAAAGCATGAGGGCAAAAACTTTCACGTTCAGGTAGAATAAAGTAGTTGCCAGCAGGCTTAGATTTCCATATTGTTACAGGCATTAGAGAGCTATGAAAGCATTTAGGACTAGATTGATTAAAATTCCAGAGGGGAACAATGTTCTGAGATGAGCTGATCATGGCCAGTAATTATTTTTGTCTGGGGACATTTTCCATTTCTGGCCACAAGTTGATCAACCTCGGCTCAGGCAGAGGGCCTGTGCTATGAGAAAGAGAAATCAGCAAAACTTTTAGCTATCACACAGAACTGGAGTGGCAAAAATGAAAACTTGAGAAGCCTTAAACACAGCCAGCTTTCCCCAAAGAAAATTTTTGGAGTTCTAGTGTTGCATAAGAAGATAGGACACTAGGCTAAAAACCTCTAAAAGTCAGAAAATAGTTTCCACTATCTCGTACTGCTTAGGAATTAAAGACTTGCAAGGTCAACAGAATGGTTTCAAATGCATGAATGTTCACTCCCTCAAGATGCTTGCAAATTTTTAAGTTGTTTGAGTTGAGAAAATAGAAATTTAAGCTGAAAACCTCTGAAGGGACAATCTGAACCTCCTGCAGACTTCAGGGCTGAGAAAATAAACATCAGACTCCCATTCAAAAGCCTGGGAGGGCCTTCCCAAGAAGTAAGGACAAACCAAAGGTAGACTGAGTCTTACTGAAATGCACGCCAACCAAGCTCAATCCCTGATTGAATAGAGATGATCACCACCTCACTCTACCTGCAAAACAGACAAAAGGGGAAACCTCTGCTGGGAGATAAAATCACACGGAGCCTATAGTTTTTTTCAAACACAAAGCATTGCATTCAGCCAAAAATCAATTAGATATAAGAAAATTACATCATATAATCTATAATCCACGAATAAAACAGAGAATAGAAATAGACCCACTGCTGATCCAGATTTTTAGTTGGCAAACGAATAAATATGATTAATATGTTAATAAAATATAGGAAAAGTAGAAAAGATAAATGAAAGGATGAAGAACTTCACCACAGAAGTGGTGAAGCTATTTTTCAAAAAGAATCAAATCGTATTCTAGAACAAAGGAACAACAACGTGACTTTCAGTTTAGTTCTTGACAGAAATGATGGAAGACAGAGACATCAGAATAACATTTTTAAAGTGCTAAAAGAAAATAAAAGCCATTCCAGAATTCTTTATCTGGTAAAACTATTCTCTCATAACTGAAAATGAACAGGAGACAATTTCAAGAAAAAAAAACTAGGAAGTTTATTAACCGTGGGTCTGCATTAAAAGCAGCACCAAAGGAAGATTTTCAGACAAAAAGAATATAATCACACATGGAAATGTCGAAAAAAATAGGAAATGAAGAACACAGGAAAAGATAAATATGTAAATAACTATAAATAAATATTGATCATATAAAAATAATTGTGAATTCTTATAAAATTTAAAATACACAGGCAGCTAAAATGTATAACAAAAATCATTTAATATAAGAATAACATGTATTGGGTGTCGGGCAGGGGGGAGGGAGGAGGGGGGAGGAAGGGACGGGTATATGCATACACAAAGAGTGCAATGTGCACCATCCGAGGGATGGACACACTTGAAACTCGGACTTGGCGGGGAGGGGGGGGCAAGAGCAACATACGTAACCTAAACATCTGTACCCTCACAATATGCTGAAATAAAAAAAAAGAATCTTTCAGAAGGTATGAAGAAAAGGTAAAGTTCGAAAGTTTTAAGTTTCTATTTAATAGCAATATTAAGG
>CAUYSK010023493.1:0-28457 GCA_963575035.1 Avahi laniger | reverse complement strand
ACTAATTAAGGGGAGGACTATTGAAGACCAAGGGGTTGGCTTTTACTAAGAATTTAGCTAGTAATTCTTAGAATTGGGTTCCCTTCCATTTTCATACTTTATATGGTTGTCTCAGAACTGTCATGGTGATTTCAAGGGTGGGGAAATTTTAAAACCACAATGTACATGGTATTGTAATTATCCAAAGTCATGTAAGGTGACAGAGATAGCTGAGATAGTGACTTAGTTTTTTCCTTGAGGGTTGTTTAACACCTGTACCCAATCTGCAAGCCCCCGCATCTGATCTCAGCCATGTCTCCTAGGCTCCTACTCTAGCAGGTGGACCCCAAATCCAAAGATCGATGTCCTCATACAAAGAGGAAAGGACCATGGAGTGACACACAGAGAAAAGACCATGTAAAGACAGAGACAGAGATTGAAGTGAAGCAACTACAAACCAAAGAATACCAGAGTCTCCCTTGGAGCTTCCAGAAGGAGCTAATCCTACATACACCTAGATTTTGAATTTTTCACCTAGTGAACTATGAGAGATTAAATGTACGTTGCTTTAAGACACCCTGTTCGTAGTCATTTGTTTTGGCAGCCCTAGGAACTAACACACCTCTTGATTACTCACTGAAATGTTCCTTTTAGTTTTTACGCAAAAATGCTTTGTTTCTGATTCCTTAAGTGGAAATTATCTTTTCATTTTTTTCAGTCTAAACTGGCCACAACATAGGAATGATCCTTTCAAGTTTTGCCCAAATAAAACCTTAGCACCTTTCTGTTTGGGGCTTCCACAAACTGCCTTCCTTTAGTAGGGATCACACTCCGGAAGCTGTTCTCGAGATGCTCCACATCAAGAAACAAAGCAGGCTGGGCACGGTGGCTCATGCCTGTAATCCCAGCACTTTGGGAGGCCAAGAAGGGAGGCTCACTTGGGGCCAGGAGTTCAAGACCAGCCTGGGCAACATAACAAGACCCTGTCTCTACCAAAAAAAAAAATTAGTTGGACTTGTTTGGTGGCGGTGCCTATAGTCCTAGCTGCTCAGGTGCTGAGATAGGAGAATCACTTGAGCCCAGGAGTTCAGGCCGCAATGAGCTATGATTATGTTGCTACACTCCATCCTGGGTGACAGAGTGAGACCCTGCTCTAAAAGACAAAACAAAACAAATACAACAAGACAAAAGGGAAAACTCCTAGACCCTTCCTTGATTCCTATTGTTTTCATGACACAGGAGGAGGAGTCCTGGGCAATGTGCTCTGAGCTCAAGCCATCATCTTTATGCATGTGCATTTCCACCGTGACAGCTTCGGTTGGGCCCATGCGTGCAGGGATAGGCCAGCTTCCCTGTTAATCTGCCTCTTACTGTCAGAACTGCAGGGGTTCTGCTTCTATCCAGAAAACAGCTGTCACTGGCAGAGCCAGAGGAAATGGTACATAAAAAAGGGCACATTGGATCTTTGATGTGGATCATTACCTAAGTCATTTATATCAAAATTAGCATTTGATGTAGCATGGTTGTAAGAGAACACTGAAAGAAACAGTGGTTTGGTTAACATATTCTGATGATGTGGTACCAATAATGATGATGTGGTACCAATAAATCAGTGAAGTTAATTATACCTCTAAAGAAAGTCTCTTATTTGGCCAGGCACAGTGGCTCACACCTGTAATCCTAGCACTCTGGGAGGCCGAGGCGGCTGGATCGTTTGAGCTCAGGAGTTTGAGACCAGCCTGAGCAAGAGCGAGACCCCATCTCTACTATAAATAGAAAGAAATTAGCCAAACAACTAAAAATAGAAAAAAAATTAGCCGGGCATGGTGGCGCATGCCTGTAGTTCCAGCTACCCAGGAGGCTGAGGAAGGAGGATTGCTTGAGCCCAGGAGTTTGAGGTTGCTGTGAACTAAGCTGATGCCACAGCACTCTAGCCCAGGCAAGAGAGTGAGATTCTGTCTCAAAAAAAAAAAAAAGAAAGAAAGTCTCCTATGATTACAAGATTAAAAAAAATCTACCTATTATCATAGTTTGGGGGGTATAAAAGGTTGTCAACTACCAACATAAAAAGAACCAAAAGAATAAAAAGAATCCAAATGACAGCCATAATCAATGTCTTGCCCAAGGAAAAAAATATATATATTTATGCCTTTTTTGATACATTGCTAATTTTAGAGATAATTTTATAAGCAATACTACCACAATACAGAATATATGAAAATGAAAGAAAAGTATCCGTAATCCCAACATTCTAACACAATTGTTTATAAATTTCACCTCCTTCCAGATTTTCTTCTCATCTTTTCATCTGTATGTTTTGCATAGTTCTAAACATAATTCATCCTAGTTCATGTAATTTTGTCCTTTTTTTCCCATCACTTTTTTGGAAGGTTCTATTTTTATGAAAGTGGTGGGTGTATCTAGTAGCAAATGACACGGTGCAGAAGAGAACCTGCTGTGAGGAGTAGCCGTCTTCCAGCTTAACTATTTTGGTTATTAGTGTTTCTAGTAATTACTAATATAAGTCTAAATAATATGCTTATGACTTTATTTCATTTTATTATGAATTATTTTAAATACCCCAAAAGGTACAAAAATACAATATTTTGTACTATCCAGCTCTATTGAATGCTAATATTTTACTGTACCTTGCTTTGATTTTTTTAAGAAAAAAATGTTACAGATACATTTGAAACCCTCCCCCCAACTCCCAGACCCCAACGCTTTGTCTCTCCTCCCCCTCCCCAGAGTAACCTTGCACTTGAGGTTCCTCTTTCCCATATATGCTCTTATACCAGTAGTGCTCAAACATTTTGGTTTCGGAATCCATATGCACTCTTAATAATTATCGAGGATCCCAGAATAATTTTTATGCCAATTACAACTATCAATATTTATAGTGTTTGACACAAAGATTGATAAATTTTAGAAATCTTTGTTAATTTATTTAAAATTATATTAAACTCATTATGCCTTCACATATATAACATTTTTATGAAAAATAAATATATTTTTCAAAGCAAAAGAAAAGCAGCATTGTTTTACATTTTGCAAATTTCTTTAATGTCTTTCTCACTAAAAGACAACTGCATTCTCAGATTTGCTTCTACATTCAGCTATTGTGATGCTACATGTCATGTAGCCTATGGAAAACCATGGCACACTCATGAGAAAACAAGAGTGAAAGAAAAATGTCTTAGTATTATTATGAAAATAGTTCTGACCTCACAAAACCTCTGAAAAAGTCTCAGGGACCCTTTGAGAATGAATATTTTATGGTGCTAGTAAATAAATATAATTATAAACTATATAAAATTATTTTGCTGCTTTTCAAACTTTATTATGTAGTTTGTATCATTCTATACATATCATTATGAAATTTACTTTATTCTTTCAACTTTTAATATTTATAAACTAGCAACATAAGCTCAATTTAATTTTACTATTATATGGTAAATAATGAAAAAGAAAATAAAAATGTCAGGCCCCCAACTCCTTATGCAATATGCAAGGTAAAGGCCTCAGGCACCTGTGAAAAACTGGCCCCACAGATCATTCATTAAGGAAATTCCTTACTGACCTACCATAGGCAAGGAGGTGCAAATTGTAACTTTAGGTCTGCAGGCTGTGTCTGGCTCCTAAAACTAAAGTCTGTTTGATTCCACATGAATAATCAATTACAAGTTTATAGATACAGAACAGAAGACAAGTCAGAATCAGACATTCTTCAACCTACCCAGGGACATCTACATAATCGATGCTACCTTCACTCCCTTTTTCTCTTCTAACAATCACCTTATCTTATATAAAATGTAGGTTTCCTGGACCTCAAAAGAATGTAACCATTTGCCTCATTGGTTGGGGGGTGGTGAGGACCTACTTTTTTCCTTCTCTCTGTATGCCCTTGGGAAAAACAACCACAGGTCTCTCCGCAGGTCTCTGTGGTTCATAGTTTTCCTGGGCACGTGTCTTCAACTTTGGCTTAATAAACCTCCATTGATTGAGATTTTTGCCTTAGTCACTCATTTGGGTCGTCAAAAGTTATTTCACTATGTTATACTTTTTCTAGTCTATTTTTGATAGTGCTATGGTTTGGATGTGGTTTGTCTCTGCCAAAATTCATGTTGAAATTTAGTTGCCAGTGTAACAATGTTGGGAGGTAGAACCTTTAAGAGGTGGGGACTGATGGGAGGCATTTGGCTCGTGGGAGCTCCACCCTTGTGGGTACCTTGGTACTCTTCTAGCAGTGGTGAGTGAGTTCTCACTCCTGAGAGACTGGATTAGTTGTAACACAAATGGATTAGTTCTTGCAAGATCAGATTGTTCATGTTTGGCCACTTCACATGTGTCTGCTTCCCTTTTGACCTTCCACCATGTTAAAGAACCAGCAGGAAAGCGCTTGCCAGAAAATAGCGCCATGCCCTTGAACTTCCCAGCATGCAGAACCGTGAGCCAAATAAACCTCTTTATAAATTACCCAGCCTTGGGTATTCTGTTATAGCAACCCAAAATGTCCTAAAACAGAGAGATGTTTGGATTTTTTTAAAGTTTTTCCCAATTACTAAGAAATTTGCAAAGAATATTCTTATCTTTGTCTTCCCTTGAGATTTTATAGCAAAGGAAGCGAGGTGGGAAACTGTCCTGTTGAAAAGAATATGTACTTTTGAATTTTCTAGATATTGCCAAATTGCTTCTGAAAGTGGCCACATCAATTTATACATCTGCCAGATGTATGAGAGTTCCTGCTGATCTACAACGTTGACATCTGCTATTATCAGATTTTCAATTTTTGGCCAGTTTGAAGGGTATGAAATTATATCTCATTATTGTTTTAATTTCCTTTTTCTAGATGAACAATACATTTATTTATCATTTTTGTTTCTTCATCTCTGCATTTCCTGTGCATTTCCTTTGCTCATTTTTTTCAGTTGAGTTATTTATCATTTCCCCATAAATTTGTCAGAGCTCTTTATAAATTCTGACTTATAATCCTTTTTTGGCCACATGGATGGTAGGTCTCGTATGTTTTTCTAAATGAAGCATTTACTTATTTAAGACGCATCTAGAGATTCAGAGCCCAATCTCCTGAGGCAGACTGGCTGGGTTCAAATCCTGATTAGTAATTCTTTGTATATTCTGAATACTAAATCCATTGCCACTGTCTGCATTGCAGAATCTTTACTCATGAGTAACTTTGGGCAAGTGTCTTCGTGCTTCAGGGTTGCTATGAGATTTAAATGAGTTAACACGTGTAAAGCATTTGAATAGAGCCCGGCACATAAAAGGGGTTTTATATGTGTTTCCTTTTATTACAGATAGTTGAAGTGCTAGTTGTTAGTTCTTTAGATTTCATTCCCCTCTGGCTCTCCAGAGGTTACCAACATATTGAAAAGTATGTAACTTCACAGTTTATGTTTTCCTATATTTATCTTTATAAAATATAAAGTTTGCATAAGTAGAATCAAATTGTATTTACCATTCTGCAGCTTGTGTGTCTTAATTAACACTTAATATATTTCAAATCTCATAGTTAATGTTTATTCAGAGTTTACTATATGCTAGTCCCTGGGCTATGTGATTTTATATATTAACTTTTTTAATGTTCACAACAGTTCTCTGAAGTAGATACTATTACATTTTATTATCCTGGCTTTGCAGGTGAAGAAACTGAAGAACAGAGACCATGAGTAACTTTCGTAAGATCACACAGCTATTAAGTACAAGAGCCAGGACTCTCAACCATTCAGTCTAGGTCTAGAACTTGCACTTGTAACCCCTTGCTGTACACTTAGAACAACATACAGAGAACAGTAAACAATAACATAATAAATGCACAAGAACCCACCACCCAGCTTAATCAAAATCCATCATTGTGTCATTTTCCTTTCAAGTTTTTTAAAAGAAATAGAATATTACACATACAATTGAGACCTTCTGTATATCCAGATGTAATTACTATTGCAAATTGAGTGTTTATGGTTTCCATGCATATTTTTGTGCTTTAGCACATATCTGTGGATCCATTAAAATTATATGCATTGCTGTATATGTTTTCAAAATTTATATATGTCCCACAAAACTGCGCTAGCATTTAGCAACATCCTTGTTCAACTAATATTATTTATTCTATTTGTTCATGTTGATACAAAGATAGGCTTTTATCTGCTGTATAACATTGTGCTCTGCTGTGGCTGAATAATATGCTATGTTTATCCTTTTCCTGTTGATAGGCATTTAGTTTATTTCCAGTGTTTTGCTACTTAAACAGCACTGCAGGAAACATATTGCGTAGGTTTCTTTGTGCATGTGTAACAGAGTTTCTGCAGGGTATGTTCAGCAAAGTAGAATTGTGAGGTCAAAGTTACAGGCTTATCAGCTTTAAAGATATATACCAAATGACACACCGAAGTGCCAGATTAAATATACACTAGAAATGTATAAGCAGTATATAAAGGCTCATTATTCTATATCTTTACTAATGTCTAGTATTGAAGATTTTAAATATTTTTCCCATCTGATGCTTACAAAAGGAATGGTATCTTTTTATGATTTCATTGAACAGGGTCTTGGTTATTAATGTGGGTGACCATATTTTCATATTTTCAAATGTTTATTGGTCATTCAAATGACCTTTTTGGTAAATTGCTGCTCATTGTGTTTGCCTATTTTCCAACTGAGTTGTCTTTTCTGTAATGATTTGTAACTCTTTATATAGTCTGGATAAATCCTTTGTCAATCATTTGCATTGCAAAATCTTCTCCCATGCTGTGGTTTTTATTTGCACTTTGTTTATGGGATCTTCTTTGTTTGTATAAGTTGATATTTACAAACACTTTTATTTATGATTTATACTTTCTTCATTTATTTATATTTATTGTCTAAGAAGTACTTTTCTAGCATGAGATTATAAAGATATTCTACATATTTTGAAAATTTTAAACATTTCCTTTGTGCATTTAGTTCTTTAATCCCTGAAATTTATCTTTAGAATGATATGAAGTAGCATCCAATTCTGGTATTTTTTTCAGTATGGATAATTCCAGCACCACATTTAGTAAACAGTCTTGTTAACATCAATGCTTCCTCTCTCAGTTTCCAGTTCTTTGCATACACGTAGGTTTGTTTCATTTGATCTGTTGATCCCCTATCATTAAGCACCACACAACCTTAGTCACTCTAGCTCTACTATAAATCTCGCTCCCTAAAGGGTCAAATCCCCTCCTTGGTTTTATTCTTACTCATGGTAAATGTACTTGTCCATAGTTCTTTCATATTAATTTTAAGATCATCTTGTCAAGTTCCGTGGAAAACCCTGTTGAGATTTTGACTAAACATGGCTTATTTTTTCAGACTATTTTGGGGAAAAAGTCAACAAAGTTGATCATATTGAGCCTTCTAAAAATGAAATGATTTGTCCCTCCATTTATTCAGTTCCTCTTTTATGTCCTGTATGCTGGTTAATTTTACTTGTCAACCAGACTGGGCCACAGAGTGCCCAGATATTTGGTCAGACATTATTCTGAGTGTGTCTGTGAAGGGGGTTGGATGAGATTAGCATCTGACCGAGTAAAACAACAGTAGACTGCCCTCTTCAGTGTGGGTTGGCCCCACCCAATCAGTTGAAAGCCTGAATAGAAAAAAGACCTGACCCTCCTATAAGTAAAAGGGAACTCCTCTTGCCTGACTGCTTCCACTGGGATATCAGCTTTTGTTCCTGCCTTCAGACTCAAATTGAATCATTAGCTCTTCCTGGGACATGAGCCTGACAGCCTTCAGACTGGAGCTACACACCATCAGCCCTCCTGGGTCTCCCACTTGCTGCCTGCAGATTTTGTACTTGTTGGCTCCATAATCATGTGTGAGCTACTTTCTTGTAATGAATCTCTCTCTCTACACACACCACACACACACACACATACACACACACACACACACACCCTACTGGTTCTGTTTCTCTGGTGAACTCTGACTAATACAGATTTTGGTAGTGACGTGGGATGCTGCTGTAATAAATACCTAAATGTGTAGAAACAACTTTGGAACTGGGGAACGGGCAGAGGCTGAAGGAGTTTTGAGGTACGTGCTGGGTAAGCTTTAGATTGTCGTGAAGGGACTGTTGGTAAAAAATACGGATGTCAAAGATGATTCTGGTGAAGGACTTAAAAAGAAAAGAGGAGAACTGGAGAGAAAGCCTCTGTCTTTTTAGCAAATACATGAATAATTGTGAACAGAATGTAGGTAAAAAGTATGGACATTAAAAGCCATTCTGGAGAGGTCGTGGGCGAAAATGGCAAACTGGAGGAAAGGTAACCCTTGTTATGCAGCGGCAGAGGACTGGCTTAATTGTGTTCTGGTGGCAGGTGGAACTTGCTAGTGAATAACCAATTTCGGGTTATTTAGCTGAGACGATTTCTAAGCAAAGTGTTGAAGGAGAAGCTTAGTTTTCTTTAGGATAATGTGAGAGGAGAGAAATAAATTAAAGAAATTGGTAAGCAAAAAGGAATCAGAACTTAAATATTTGGAAATTTCTCAGCCAATCTATATTGTGAGAAATGAGGAAACTTTTTCTTAAGGGAAGAGCAAGAGTGTGGTTGAACCATAATTCCATAAAGAAGTTATCCACAATGCTAATCAGATATCTCAGCAGAACCCAGGGATAGAGGTGGATTACACCAGAGAGACACCATCAGTTTGTACCAAAGGGAACGACAGTGCTATTCAGCTATGGACATGCCTTATCCTCCAAGGAAAGGGAAGAATAGCCCCAGAGGAGATCCACAGATCATCAGGGCTACCACTCCCACCACTAGGGCCCAGGGGTCCAAACTGCCTCCACCCCAGTTTCAAAGGCAGGGTCCCCTAAAACGTTTTCAACAGGCCAGGCTGAACCACCTGGAGCCTCGGAGGCAAGGCTTCATGGGGCCTTGGGAGTGGGGCCATCTCGTGCCTTGGGGTTAGGGCCACTTGGCAGAGCTTTGGGGATGGGACCACTGCCCCAGTGGGTGCAGAAGGCAGAGCTGTACCTCCAGTGGGTCCAGAAAGCAGCACATTGAGCCAAAGAAGATTATTCCCGAGCCTTAAGATCTAAAGTAAGTTAGCTTGGTAAGCCCTGGGCTTTCTTGGAACCCATTGCTCCTCCCTTCTTTTCTATTTCTCTATTTTGGAATAGGAAAGTTTATCCCATGCCTGTCTCTCCACTGCTTTTGGACACACATAACTTGTCTGGTTTTATAGGTTCACAGCTGGAAACAAATTTTGCCTCAGGATGAGTCAACCTTGAGTCTCACCCATATCTGATTTAGATGATATTAGATGAGACTTTGGACTTTAGACTTTAGAGTTGTTGCTGGAATGAGTTAAGACATTGGGGGCTGTTGGGATGGAACGAATGTATTTTTCATTTGAGAAGGACATAAATTTTGGAGGGGCCAAGGTGGAATGTTATGATCTGAATATTTGTGTCCTCTCCCCCAAATACATATGCTGAAGCCCTAACCCCCAGTGTAACTGTATTCGGAGATGGAGCCTCTAAGGAAATAATTAAGGTTAAATGAAGTCATAAGAGTGGTGCCCTGATCTAATAGGATTGGTGCCCTGATCTAATAGGATTAGTGTCCTTTAAAGAAGAGGTACCAGAGAGCATTCTCTCTCTCTCTTTCTCCCCCCACCTCCCGCCTCTGTGTGTGTGCACACACACATATACACACACACATATACACACACACATTAGAAAGATCATATGAGGACACAGTGAGAAGGCAGACATCAACAAGCTAGGAAGAGGACTCTCTCTCACTAGAAACCAAATCTTCTGGCACCTTAATCGTGGGCTTCCAGCCTCGAGAAATGTGAGAAAATAAACTTCTGTTGTTTAAGCCATCCAGTGTGTTGCGTTTTCTTATGGTAGTCCAAGCCGACTAATATATTCCTATATACTATTTTTGTGTTTTGTTTGATAAACATTTTACTCATCTTTTACTAGGTTTCTTCCTAGGCACTTTTAGATTTTTTTTTTTTTTGCTACTGTGAATAGTTCTACTAAAAATAATATTTTGTAACTGGATATTACCAGTACAGAGAAATGCTTCTGAGTGTGTATGGGTCTTTTAGTATTTAGAAAACATACTGAACTCTTGGATTTACCATATTGACAATCATATTATTTGACAACTTTGTAACTTATTTTCTAATTCTTGTAAGTCTTCACTACATTTGAGTTTTCTCTCTTTTTCTTTTTAGTCAATTTAGCTATAAGTTTGTCAGTTGTGTTTGTGTCCTCTAAGAAATAGCTTTGGATTCATTGATTTTTCTCTGTTGTTTTTCTATTCTCCATATCAGCAAATTGCACATTAATCTTTGTTATTTCCTTCCTTCTGCTTTTTTAGATTTACTTTATTCTTCTTTTTCTAGTGTTTTATGGTGGAAGATTTAGGTTACTGATTTAGTATCTGTCATCTTTCTTAATATAGACATTTATAACTATAAACTTTCCTCTCAGTAATATTTTTCCTGTAACCTACACAATTTTTATAAGTGTGTCTTCATTTTCATTCATCTCAAAATATTTCCTAATTTCTCTTTGGTTTCTTCTTTGATTTATTGGTTATTTAGAACTATATAGTTTAATTTCCATGTATGTGTAAGTTTTCCATAATTGTTTTTGTTATTGATTCCCAATTTCATTTCATTGTAGTTGGAAGGAACATACTGTATAAAATTTCAATACTTTAAATTTTATTGAGATTTATTTTATGGCCTAGCATTTGTGGTCTATCCTAGAGATGTTCTGTGTGCCCCTGAGAAGAGTGTATGTCCTGCTGCTATTGGAAAGAGTGTCCCGTATGTGGCTCTTAGGCCTATCTGATTTTAGTGTTGTTGAAGTCTTCTGTTTCCTTGTTCATCTTCTACCCAGTTGTTCTCTCCACTGTGGGAAGTGGGGTATTGAAGTCTCCAACTGTTATTGTTGAATTATCTATTTCTCCTGTCATTTCTATAAGATTTATGCTAACATAATTCCAGCAAGCTATAGGAATGTTACTCCTATGGACCTTGAATCACTTTCCTCCCTTTTGATCATTTTTGGCTCCTGTAAATTTGAGTTACCATTTGGAATAATCTCCTTATCCCAATATAGCTTTGCTTCTACTCGTCTCCTCCGTGCTGTTATTGGCAAATGTATTACACTTCCATATCGTATGGCCTCAGCAATACATTATATACAGACTTTTTAATACAGTTGCCTCTTAAATCATGTAAGAGAATAAAAGAGAGGAAATATGCTTTGTATTATCTTTTATAATTACAGAATTACTTTTAATGGCATTTAAAATTTTTTCTTTCATATGAACTCAAACTGCTCTCTTAAGCTACTTGCTTTCAGCCTGAAGAATTTCTTTTAGAATTTTTTGTAAGGTCTGTTTCTAGCAACATTTCTCAGTTTTCTTTTAATCTCAGAATGTCTTCGCTCCCCACCCCTGCCCTGTTATTCTAGAAAGATAGCTTAACTGGAAATAGGATTATTGGTGGACAGGGATTTTTTTTCCCTTCGAATATGTTCTCATACTGCCCTTTGCTTCTATTGTTTCTATTGAGAGGTCAGTTGTTACTCTTACTGGGGTAACAACTTTTGTTGTTTTTTAACAAAAACAACTTTTAAATGATAAAGTAGGTTTCTCTTGTGTTTTCAAAACTTTCTCTTTGTCTTAAGATTTTAGAATGTTACTGTGCTGTTTGTGGATCTCTTTTTGGTTGCCCTATCTAGAGTATGTTGCACATCCTGAATGTGTAGATAATCATTTTTCAAAATAGTTGGGAAGTTTTCAGCCATTATTTCTCCAAATATTTTTTCTGCTCCTTTCTCTCTCTTCTTTTGATTTTCTCATTGTGTATATGTGAGTGTGCTTAATGGATGGAGTCACACATTTTTCTGAATCTATGCTAATTCTTTACATTCTTTTATGTCTCTGTTCTTCAGGTTGCATAATCTTATCAATCTATCTCCAAGTTTTCTGATTTTTCTCCTAGTTCAAATCTGCTGTTGAGCCCCTCCACTGAATTTTTCATTTTGGTTATTATGCTTTTCACCTCCAGAATTTACATTTGACTGGGTTTTTTTTTTTAAATAACATTTATCTCTTGGTTGATGTTCTCTACTTGATGCAACATTGTCATAATACTTTTCTTTATTTTTTAAACCATGGTTTTTTTTAGTTTATTGAATATATTTATAATGGCTACTTGAAATTTTGCCTTTTAAGTCTGATATCTGGTCACTCTCACAATCAGTTTCTGTCGTCTTCCTTGTTCCCATGGTCTGGGTCCTACTTTCCTGTTTTTAACATGTCTTCTAATTTTTTGTTGGAAACTAGGCACTTTAGATAATATAGTAACTCTGAGTCCTTTCCTTCATCCCTAGGGCTTGTTGTGATTTGCTGGTTTGCTACTTTGGTCACTGTCTGGATTATTTTAGTGAAGTTTAAATTCCTCCTCTTCCCTCCCACCACAGTCCCACTGTGTGAAGTCTCTGATGTTGGTCCTCCAGTTGTGGGGCCTTGGGATGCCCACAGTCACCCTAGAATGACAGTGGTGTTGGCAAGGCTGCGTTGACATTTTCTTTCCCTGACCACACCCAGATATTAAACTCCACTAAATATAGACTGATTATTGTTTTTAACAATGCCCTGGGGTACGAATTGTTCTACAGACTAATCCAATCTAATGCAGCTCTTTTGAATAGGTGGCTCCCAGGTCAGTGCTGAAGATTTTCCTGGAACCCAGGAGTGCTCATCCCAGCTGTTTCTTCCTCTGAACCTCTCTAGCAAACTAATCAGCCTACAGGTGCCTTTCACTACAAATAGCCACTCGTTTTGAGAGTGCTCTTACCCTTGAACTTTTCCATGCTCCATTGTAAATGAAGTCAGGTTTTTTAGGAAGAAATTAAGACCTATCTGTTTAATGATCTTTTCTTGCTTCTTCCACCAGCAAAATCTCTTAAGGCCTAGGGGTGGGGACAGTGACATGCTTCTCTCTGAGTTTCACCCCCACTTTGGGATCTGAGCCAGGGCCAGGGCAGTCAGGGTCCCTGCAATATTCTCAGCAGTGCCCTGCCCAGAATAAAGACTCCATCCCACCACTGGGGACTGGGCAGAAAAAGAGAGCCTCCAATTCTTGGCATTCACCTAGAATAGATATCTAGGGACAGTCTGAGACCACTAATGTCCTGCTCCTTCTATGAAGATAGCCCTATAAATGGAGGCTGGGGCATAGGGAGCCCTGTATTGTTGACTACACTAGTTGGAGTGAAATCCCCAGCTCACTGAGCTATTTATTTTTGTAATTTTCACCAGCTTCACTGGAGAGCACGTCTGTGGAGCTCTTCATGTTATCATGCTGGAAGTTGATCTCTAAACATATGGGGTTTTTTGAACTTGGAAGGCATTTGTTTCCCATCATCTATTTTGTACTTTTTCTTTCGTAGTCCTAGGTTGCCTCATTTGCCTGGTGACTGGGTAGTTTCCATGGATTTCTTTTTCTCTTTCCAGCTAGGTCACTCCTGAGTGAGACTTTTGGCTGGGAAATTGGCTTTTGGGCTTTTGATCTGCAAATGTTAGGAGAAGGACTTTATTCTAAGAGTTAATTAAGTATTTAATACACCAAAAAAAATCTTGTTTTAAATTTCATTTATTTAGCAGGATCCACAGAAAGTTCCTCTAAAATCTTTTGCAGTTCTTATATTCCATAATTCAGTGGCATCACTGCAATTCTGCTCCAAGATTATAAGCAAGTCTTAGATGTTTTCCTTCAGCAGGTTTTGGCTGTCACATAACAACAGCTGGAGCTACTCCCCCCAGTAAATTGTGGCTCACCCTGACACAATCACATGCAATATCTTTCGCTATAATAGTTATGCTGTGGCTAATTGTGCTCGTTTTATGTAAAATTCTATAGGATTTTAATGTGTGCTATTAAATCAAGTTAAAACATAATAATCACTTGATTTAACTGCCTTCGAATACCATTATCAAACAGATCCCAGGGTAAATCATGTATAGTTCAGTCATTATGTATTAATAATAGTATCTGGGAATATGGATTATTTGTGACTAAAGTTTCTTTTCTAACAACAAGCCATGACAGTAAGAGATCATAGTACATTCAGACCTGTCATTTTAGGAAGCAGACATCAAAGGTGGCAGAGCGGGATATTAGAAGGTTCAGTATCGAAGCATGAAGATTATTTTATTTTATAACAGCTTAAAAAGAAGACAGTGAAAAATAGTGCCAGTTGCCTCAAGTCACCTAAATATAACAAAATATGGAAAATGTCTACGATGAAAGAAAGAATATTGGCACAGTTGCTGTGTATCTTTGAAATTTTTTATTATATAATTACAGCACTCAGTCATGGGTGTGAAAAGGGAGAATGTGAAAAGAGATGTGAGATTTGCTGATCAAATGCATTTATTTTTTTTTAAAGAAATTGGCTTTTAGTTTGACATTTACATTTTCAGGTCTAGGAAGATTTAGGACTTGAGAATGGAAAATGGAATTTTTATACATATATTCTTTTATTGTTGTTTTTAGGATAATATTTCCACGTCATGATATATGAGTCTGCCATGAGTGCTATCAGAAAAATAGAGCATGTCCTACTTTGATGGGCGTGTGATGTTAACACAAAGGTTTAAAAACAGGATGCGTGACCTTTTGAAAATGAGGTGTTTCTTGGTTCACCACACCTAAACAACAGTACTTTCTTGAAGTGCTACCTGAACATAACATGTATTTACAAAACTGATCATTTCTCTAGAAGAATGAGAGTTTAGGTAGGTATACTTCAGTTTAATAAAATCCAATGAATGAAAATTGAAATTAAAACAATAGTGTAATACAGTAAAAACTGATCATACATGGGGTCCAGAAATTTCAGCTGCGTCAAACATAGGGTGACGCCCTTGTGAGGTCAGTGAAATGATCGTGAGCCCATCAGGGGTCCAAGCCAAGAGCCACGTCTATGCCATCCTGGTTGCATCTTGACGCCACCTGGTGGCGCTGTTCTGCTCTGGCTTCAATATCAGTGGGAATTTGGGGTCCTGTAGTGGGCTGGAAAAAAAATTAATTGTATTAGTAATCCCAAGGGGTTGCAGCTTCCGCAGTTCTTTTTTAAAGGACTGAGAAAGAGAAACACTGTGAGTTACTGGGACCATGGTTGTATCTCTGGCTGCCTGCCATCCAAGTTTTTTCTCAGCCTAGCAGGTGAAGTCAGGTGAGGTCCGAATTCTGCTGCAGTGGCTCCCATCTTATTTCAAGGAAAATTCTCCAAGACCCCCAGATCTGCTCACCTCCCACATCCTCCCCACCTCTCTGGCCTCATCTAGTACCGCTCTCTCCTTGCTTGTCTGCCCCCCGCCACGCAGACCTGATTGCTGTTTTTGCACCCCACCAGGCTTGTTGGCTGGGACTCCAGGCAGCAGCAGTGAGTCCAATCTCCAAGGTTTTTTTTTTTATGATCCTTGGAGATAGGGATGGGAGGACACTAGGCACGCAGTGTCCTTCCCACCTTTGTAAATAGGGTTGCTTTCCATTATGTTCCTGGTCTCTCCTTCTTCACTTCCCACCCCAACTTCCAGCCACCATCCCACCTTTCCAAAAATAAAAAGTTTAGCTCCTGCCCCACTTCTCAAATAGGAACTGGATGGAGGCAAAGAATGGAAGCCAGTCATGTATACATGCACACAATTATATTAAAATTTGTGTTATCACAGGCTTTTCTTTACCTTATTTCTGCAAATCACTGGGGAACACATAATTCCATATGAGTTAATTTTTGTATGAATAAAGCCAGTCCTTTAAAGGATCACACGTTTTCACAAATAACTCTGATAATGAAAATTTTTCTAAAATGTGTGCTGTTCTACTTTGCATTCTTAGTTTTGATTCATCAGAGTTCGTCACTATGATCATCATTTATTGGTACGTTTTAATAAGGATGCAAGGATATTTCAGGGGCAATTGTAATTTCTCTGCTTACATACTATACATCACAACTGACTTTTAGGCCTTCTGAGATGTCAGTTTAGGTGTTTATAATTGCCTCATTTATTTTCCTTGCTCTGAAGATTGCAACTGGCTATCATTGCTACTCTTAGCATACTCACCTCTAGTAACCAATGCCTATTGACAATTCCAACTTGCAATGTTAAAATAATGGCCCATGGGCTAAGAAGCCAAATAAAAATCTTATCAGAAAATGTTTAAACACTGATCTAGAGTCTCCGAATGGGGGTGTGGTGTACCGTTCTCAGCATGGCCTCCACGCGTCCCCTCCCTGTGCCCTCACTGAGGAGTAGTCTCCCCCGACTGACTCTGGGCTTGACCTGGTGACGTGCTTAGACTAATAGGACAGAGGTGACAGTGTGCAACTTTTGAGTCCAGACCTCAGGCAGCCTTATAGCTTCTGCTCTCAGAACGCTGAGACCACCTTATGAAGAAGCTTGGGCTATGCTCCTAGAGGATAAGAAATCACCTGGGGAGAGAGTCCCAGCAGTGAGCCAACACCAACTGCCGCACATGTGCGTGAGGGCATTTTGCACCATGCGGCCCCAGCTGAGCATCCAGATGACAGCAGCTGCATGCATGACCCATGGCAAAACCAGCAGGACTGCCTGGCTGAGTCCAGCCCTGATTGCTCCTTCACAGAATTATGAGCAAACTGAACGTTTATGCTTTTAAGCCACTACAGCTGGGGGTGATTTGTTACACAGCAACAGATAATGATGCAGATGGCCTCTGCCATTTACCTGCAAATAAAGCAGCTGGTCGTTAGTGCAAAATTTTGAAATACCTGTTTGAGGTGGGCTTTGCTTATTCCTACATTCTGGGCTTGGTTTTAGGTAACTGAGAGCCCTCTAACTAAGTGATATTTACTCACATTATGGCTGCCTTAGAGATGTTTGAGCATTTTATGGATAATTACCAACTTATGAGATTGGAAGGGAGACAGATGAGTTTAAAAGTGTTCGGAGACTCTGCCAACTGAAACTCCACCAGAAATGAAAATGAAGCATCTCTAAATGTGTAAGGGGAGCTGGACATGGTGACTCATGCCTGTAATCCCAGGCTGAGTGGGAGGATCACTTGAGGCCAGGAGTTTGAGACCAGCCTGGGTTACATAGCAAGAACCTATCTCTAAAGAAAATGAAAAAAAAAAAAAAATAGCCAGGTGTGATGGTGCGTGTCTTTAGTCTCACCAACGCAGGAGGCTGAGGCAGGAGGATGCCTTGAGCCTAGGAGTTTGAGGTGAGCCACTGCACTCTAGCCCAGGTGACACAGCAAGACCCAGTCTCTTTAAAAAAAAAAAAAATGTAAGGGGAGCCATCTGAACATGGGATTCAATGTGAAAAATTCTACGCATACTGAATTTTCAGAAATAGTGAATACATTTGTGTCCCTGTCTTTTGGGTTATGGCTCTGTCTGGAAACTTGGATATTAAGAAAACTTCACAACTTGGAGGGGCCAGGTGCAGTGAAAGAGGCAGAGGTAAGCTAGCCGCTTCTCATCCAGGTCACGGTCTGTACCAGGAGACTCACGCATCCAAGGGAAAGCATCCTTAGCCATAACAGAAGCCTTAATAGAAGCCACGATGGCTCTCCCTGAAATAGAAGGGGGCACAAATGGGAGCTATAACAAGAGTAAGAACAAAATGCTGTTGAAACACAAGAGACTCAGCAATCTATTCCCCCAGGAAGGTCAGTGAAGGATTCCAGCACTCTGTCTTCTTCAGCCTCCTTCCCCTGCCGCACACCATTCTCCTCGCTCAGGTAGTAAGGCTCTCTCGTAGCCGATCACCTGTTCTGGTTGGAGCCTCCTAAACAAAACCCTGAGAGCCAGGAAGTGCCTGCAGAGGAGACACACCTGCTACTGAGCTCCTGTAGCACTGATTTTAAAGACACCCCAGACCAAAACGGTGGGTGTCACTTCAAAACCTGGCTGGTGACAGCGGTGTATTGAACTGCTTAGGGGCCTAGAGAACAAAGTTTAGCTCAAGTTCAGGAGAAGAGGGGTCTGCTCCTGTAGAGCTGTTAACGAGCTGCTCCCAGTGCTCCCAAGACTGGAGTTAACTGCTAGAGCACAGCGGAGATTGTTGTTTCAGGGTCACGCAAATGCAGTCTGTCATCTTCCACCAAGGCCAGCCTCCACGTAACACCTGCTTGTTCAACTTTTAGAATCTGCTAGAGTCTGAGAAAGAGATTCATTTGAAGAACAATCTCCTGGAACCCTCTGACCCTCCCATGCCTACCGGCTGTTGTTCTATTCCTCTTCCCCTCCCATGTTTCATCTTGTCTCCAGACGTTTCTCAGCCTAAGCTTGAGGACTAGCAAATTATTACCAAATAGCCCCAACCCGATGTCCCATTGTCTGTCACCAGGAAAGGGCCAGGAGCCCATCAGTGAGTGTTGCTGCATAACCCGAGGGTTCTTTCCTGGAGTCTTACTCAACATTAATTAAATATCTCATGCTCATTAAAGTAAACTCATCTCAAGCATGGTCAAAACTGACTGATTTTCATGATCAGATATTCCATTTCTGACAATAAGAAAACAGTCCCAATAAATGACCTGTATGCATTCGTTCATTCACCTGACAAATATGTTTGAGAGACGTCTACATGCCAGACACCGGGATAGATATTGGAAGGACATCAGTGAACAAAATAGACAAAAAAAATGTGTCCTCAAGGAGGTTAAAGTTGAGTTGGAGAAGACATACACAATAAACTATTAACACTAAGGAAGTTAGTTTCTATCAGGTGGCCATATTCTTCTCTTGCTATGAAGAAAAGGCAGGGAAGGGGAATGAAAAATCCTTTAGGGGGAGCAACTTCTAGAACCAAAAATAGGGTCTTTTTAGGCCTCCCTGGCAGGCTTGTAGGAGCCCAGCTCCCCCCAGGATCCTTAGGACTGGGTGTCAAGGTCCCTGTGGCATTCCACTCTTGGCTACCACCCCGACACTCATAACACAGTCCTGCCATTCCCTGCCATTTCTGTCACTCTTCCTGCAGTGCAGACACCCTCCCCTGTCCTTGGTGGGCGCCATGTATGGTTTTGTCTTGATTTCATTGCAGACCAGCCTCCTGCTGCCCAGACTGTGCTCTATCCTGGCAGCCACATTCTGTGCTCCAAGAGGACACCTCTTTCTCCTTTGAGCTGGCCTTCATTATACAGGAATCAAGGGAGCACCACCTGTGCTCCAATCCCTTATAGAGCTTTCAAACCCACATTTTCTTCTAACCACCTCCTCCATCAGGACATTGGTTTAAATAGCTGGGAAGAACGTGTGGGGCCAGAGAACAATTAGAGCAGCACATGTCCTGCTGGACTCAAGACCACCCCTTTTGGCCCATCTGACCCTGACCTTCCTCCTTGGACCCATGCATGGACACAGAACTCCCTGGTGTAAGGATGCTCATGCATCTCTCAGAAGGCTCTGACCTTCCTCCATGCAGATGGGTTCCCGGAAGGCCTGGCTGTAGTGGGTGAATACAGGTGAAGCCCACAGGCTGCCTGGCCACCCACTCCATCACTACTGACTCGGAAGCCCAGCACACCTCATAGAAAGCATGCTCTTTACACCTTCGTTTTCCAGTAGCCTTTGACATGACTTATTTTTTTCTGTACCCCAAGGAATTTATTTGTGTGTATTCTGACCATATAGTCCAGATTTTAAAAAGTAAAGTCCATATTGCAAATGTTTTGAAACAAAATGTTGGGCATGTCCCTAAGTTCTTTTTAATTAACTTTATATATAATTTCCATGTGTATTTTTTTTTAACCTAATCGGGTCCATAGAACTAGTCTAATGATCCACAATAGTTAACATCTTTTTCTGGTTTTCCACATAAAAAGAACTTGTCTATTTTTTGCAGTTTTTTGGTAACGTTATAATCGACATCTTTTTTATGTTACTGCGTGACCAATCAGTTCATTTTAGTAACTTCATGTGGTGGCCACCTAAAAAGAACCAGTTAAGGCTCCTTTTGACCTTCTAGATTTGCACAGAGTTCCCACCGGAGACCACCAGAGCTGGGAAAGATCTGAGAGCTTACGCTCAACCTCCCACTTCAGGAGATAAGGAAATAGATGCTGGGAGGTCACCTGTCCCTCCCGAAGCTCTGCCTCCGCGTAGCTGACAGACTCTCAGACCCTACCAGAAGAAGTCTGTCTTGTTACCTACACAGTGAATAGACTGTACCTTCAGGCCTTCCTTGCAAAGGAGTTTTCCCTCCTCTGCCCTGTGTGTGACGAGGACCCAAGAGCAGACTCGGTGGAGTCCAGGGACCTGGCAAGTCAGGAATCCCTCAATATCACATCAACGCATGAGCACCTGCTGGGTACCAGGCACTGGTCAGGGTGCTAGGGACTCTCCAGGAATAAAACAGAAAAAAGTCTTCAACCTTGGTGAGCTGGGTGCCTGAAAAAAAAAATTTCCACTCTCATGGTGCTTATTTTAGAAGCATTTTCAGGAAAGTTGTTCCCATCCTGGCTCCGTGAGGGCAAAGACCACGTTCTTCTCACTCCCCACGGCGTCCCCCACACCTGGCAGAGGGACTGTAAGTTCATGGGTGGAGGAACAGTCCTCAAATGACCCAATTCCTGGGCCTCCCGGTCTTTGCCATCTCTCTTACCACTAGAAAGAGTAGCACATTAACGATTCAGACAGAAATTACCCCACCGTGAGAGGGACAATAAATAACATTTTTAGGAATATTTAATAAATATTCCATGTTTTTGGCCCTATGACTGTGTAGTTTTCCACTGAACAGGTGAAGCCTTGAGAGGTAAAAAACAGGATGCTTTGAAAGATTTATAATTTTGGAATAAAATATGTTAATAACAGCTCCTCCCACACTCGGCACCTCCTACTGGTTCTCCTTCTAATGGTGTAATTAATGGCCGTGGACCACGTTTTCTCCTCCCATCATTATTAGCTCATTGTCTAAGTTGTGGGAATCAGGAGACTCTATCATCTCTAGTCAATAAAGTTTCATTGTATTCTACAGGGCATGATTTATGGACGTGGGCAGAAAAAGGAATCAGGGGACCAGCAGAGTGCAGATGCTTGAATTGTGAATGAGAGAACTTATGCCAATTCATCCGAGTGGAAATAACTGTTGTTAGAGCCAGATTTATGTAAATGACTAGAAATTAATTCAACAGTGGATATTGTAGACAGCTTGACTGCTGCTAACTCCAAGGATTTCTAGACTAATAGGGCCGTCTTAATAGTGCTAGTTTATGTCAGATATTTTTCTGTCTTGTCTAAGTAGCTGTGTCTCTGGGTTTGCATTTATTTATCTCTGCAGAAGGTTGCATATTATTATGGCCATATGCTTCCTTCTGTCTTTATTCAGATACAAACATAGAATTTCTGTCAGTGACATTTGCCTTTGTCAGTCCTTTGGGCGCTTAATTCATTCAACAAATATTTCCTGAGCACTCAGCAGGCACTGCTGGACACATGGAGCCAGCAAAACCATGTCCCTGCCGTTGCTAATGGAGGGAGAGAGCCAGGAAGCAAATACACAACTAAATACATAATATGTTAGGTCGCATTTAGTACTAGGGAGAAAAATAATAAACTCAGGTTAAGTGGGATGGAGAGGGAAACTTTCTATACTGTGATCAGGGAAATATCCCTGATATGATAATTGAACAGAGGCTGGAAGAGAGGTGTGAGGGCTGTGGATATTGGAAAGAATGGTGTTCTAGGTGGAAAGGAAAGCCAGGGCAGCCCCCTGCGAAGAGGCTGTGCTTGAAGTGTTTGGGAACAGGAGGCAGCCAGGGTGGCTGGGGCCCATGAGTCACGAAAGGGGAGCAGGACACAGGTTTGAGGGAACGAGCACCCCAATCACATCAGGCCTCAGAGGGCTTGTAAGGACCTTGGCCTGGTGGGAAGACACAGGAGGACCCTGGAAGGTTCTGATGAGAAGAGCGTCATGAACTAACTTAGGTTTTAAGAGAGTCACTTTGGTTGTTCTATGGCAAAACAGACGGTGGGAGGACAGGCTTGGGTGCTGAGAGACCTGGTGGGGACTTTTGTAATAATCAAGGGGAGACATGATGGTGGTGGCCGTAGAGGTGGTACAGAGTGATTCCATTCACATATCAGCTCCAGGTGCTTGCGTTTGTACCTTTCCCACCAGAATACAAGGGCCAGATGAACAGGTGTGCTATCTTCTATTTCTTGAATCCGTCGATAGGTACCCAGCATACTTGGATAATCAAAACAAAACACAAAAGTCACGATGGAAAGAAGACAGGCCAGAGTTGCTGGGGATTGTGAACAAATCATCTGGCTCATGGGAGGCGACACCCATCACCTGCCTCTTGATTCCCTTAGAGATGCTGGGAAATCATTCTGACATTCTCTGAGTCAGATCAATTTAAATCATTTCCTCTGGTCTGATAAATAGATGATGTACATTGTTCTTATTTCACGCAAGGGTAAGGACAAAGAAAATCCAAGAAACAGTGAAAAGCCCCTGGACTTGCATTCTGTTCTTTCCTCATTCTCACCCTTTGCACTGTGCATGCCCCGGAGCGGGGGGGGAAATCCCATTGATGTGGTACTTGCTTCAGTTTCTTTCTTAATATTATTAATCATGGTAAAATATACCTAACATAAAATTTACCATTTTAACCATTTTTATGTGTGCATTCAGTAGTGCTACGTATATTTGCATTGCAGTGCAAACTTTAGTTTTTTTTTCTAAGTCTGGCAGACCCAGAAGCCACACCAAGTTCTTGGTTAGCAAATTCTCCATCTAACTTTCTATTGTTTTCTATTAATATTCTTAGTGCTGTGTTTTAAGAAACTTCTCCCTTGTCCCATGGTCTGAAAAAATCACCCTCTCTCCACAGGCGTCAGTTGTCATCCTGCTGTCTGTGTTTGAATGCCCCTTTAACGTTCCTTTTATAACATAGGTCAGAGTCACAAGTGGCTGATCCAAGTGGCTGGTTAGCAGCAGAGCATCCCTGGGTAGAATGGGTCATGTCGGAGTGTCCTGGTGTGGCCGTTTTCTTGTTTGGACACTGAGATGCTGGTTTTCTGTCACCTGCTTTACTTTGTACTTCAGAATATCTTGATGTTGTTTTTTCATTTTGTTTTTTGGCACGTGTCATTGTGTTGATCCCTGGCATTTGTCCTGGTCTGCTTTCCGTTGGCCCACGCCACCCTACTGCACCATGCACATGGCACAAGGCCTCTAACACAGCATTGTGCACACAGGGCTTCAATATTGACTGATTCTTCATCTTCTCTCCAAGTACCTCCTCTGATCCCACTGCCTGGTTCCAGAGTGCTTATGAAGCAGGGCTGCCGTCAGATTTTCAATCATTGCTTGTGAAAGGTTGAATAAGCTTTGGACCACTTCCTAGAAATTTCTCATTCGCGTAGGTCTTTGTTCCAGAAGCTCTGCATTCTCCTCACTGGAATAGCTGCCGACTTTGAGCTTGCTGTGGATTTGTCACATTGGGTGGGGAAAGCATTGTGAGGCCAGAGGTGAGGTCGCTTTCTAGTGCAAACAACATTTTAACATAAGTGATTATCACTCTCATGAGGCGTTCTCTCTAGTTGTTTGTTGGTCACAGTTGGTGATGAGGAATGGCCAACAACAATGAGGACTGTGTGAGTGGAGGGGAGGGCAGGCTGTTCACAGTGTTTGTCTTGGAGAGACTGTATGTCGCTGTGTGAATTATATCCACCAGCGAATCCCATTCAATTGTGCTCAGATTGCCAAACAAATATGAGGCATAAAATCCTGGGTTGAATCAACTCTTTCCAAAATGTTCTACCCAGTGAAAACATGTTTTCCAAGCTTGGAACCAACTAACTTTTGCAGCCTAAAGTGTGTGGCACTAAGGTGTGTGTGTATATATGTGTGTGTGTGTGTCTGTGTGTATATACACATTTTTTTAAAGAAACTATTTTAAAGAAATTATTTGCTATGAAGGAGTGTCAGAGAACATTTCAGTTTGTTTATGAGGAAAAATAGCAAAGAACATCTTAATTGGATGAATGGAACCCCCAGCTTCCAGATTCATTATGGTCTCTCAGCTCCAGGTGTTCTGTTCTGTTGGGGTACAAAATGGGTTGCCACGTTTCTAAAATATCAAAGAAGTTAGGTGAGAAATGGATTTTAGAAACGACATGCTACCTAACCAGGTAATGACTCTTCATTACCCACGTACTGTGTTCTAATCAGGAACAGCTTGTCCCTGACACTGACCGGATACATCGTACCATCTTAATGTTGGAGCATCTCCCTAGATTTGCGTTTGGAGTTCTTCACTTTAGAAGGACAAAGGGGCCACATTAAATGTGGCTATTCTGAAATCAGCCTAAATCCCCTATGACAGGAGCTTCAGAGAGCAGAATGTAGAAAACCAGTAGCCTCGGGCTTCTGGCTGTGTCTGGTAGAAGAGCCCCAAATCTGTGCTTAGAATGAAGGTGTGTCCAGCTGGATCCAAAGAGACTGTTGGCTTCCCATCCACAGTCTTTGGCAGCGTCCATGACATAAATCTGTGCAGAAAGTGGGAGGCAGCTATAGAGATTTCCCACCTATTGTTGATGATTAGAAATTACCCATGCCCAGGTCTTTAGGATCAACTTGGGCCTTTGATAACTGCCTTTTTTTCCCCCAATTTATTTATTTATTTTCTGTTTTTGAAATTTCAAAATATTATGGGTTACATTTTGTTTTCCAAGTCATATTGGAATTTTTCCAAGTCAGATTTGGAGAGAAGTGTTCCCTGAACAATGATGATGCTATATCCCCTGTATCCCTCTGGTATTAATTGGAATGGAATGTTATTGTTTGGACTTGCATTTGGGCCAATATAGCAACCCATTCTGAGGTGTAATTTGTGTCTTGTACCCAGACCTCAGTGTCCACTGTTTAGAGATTTGCTTTAATTTAAAGGATATAATTGTCTTTAAGGTTTATACCTTAAACTTCTATCAGTGACATTCCCTGGAGTCTCAGCTTTTTTCCTCCCTTCCTCATACCTGAAGAAAGTCAGTGCTTATATTACTAATCAATTCCGTGCAAATTTTAGTGTGATGTCTTGGTCCTGTAGGGAGGTTGTCTGTGCGTGATGTAGAACTCACTAAGCCCATTCTGATTCTGACTGCTCTTTGGGAAGTTTCAAGTGCTGTCTAATTCTAAGCAACACTTGGAAATAGTTGATGGTTAGTGTAACTACTAGGTTGAAGCATATAGGAACTCCTGTCTCATAGGTCAGAAACAGTTAAATATCAGAAATTTTGTATGTTTTAAACGAAGAGAATGTAAACTCCTTGAGATCAGGAGATACTTTATTCATTTTTGTTCATACCCCATCATCACAACATTCTAGCACAGGGCCTAGTAAAATTATTCGAGAAATGAACAAATGAATGGATGAGTGAATGAATGAATTTGTTTCCCATCTGAATTGCTCATGTCACTCGGGATCTGGATGTATCCCTATATGCTGCATCCATCTCCTTATTATCGGACGATGACTCTTCATTGCACACGTACTGTGTTCTGAAAACAGCAAGCTGTCTTGTGTAGTTCAAGCGTACAGTGTGTTCTGATGAATGGGGAGAAACGAGTTGGGGGCTGATTGTCAGGGTGAGATTATGAAGGGCTTTGAGTGCCACTCCCGGTAGTGAACCTTACTCCACAGCCAATGGGTAGTCATCGTTGGATTTGGAAACAGAAACCCAACTATATTTGGGTTAGTGGAACACATCTGTATTTTAAAAGAGAACTACAGGTGTATTTATTCTTCCCCTGGTGGACAGAATGCTAACATTGAAAAGAGCTATGCGTTTATCTCAAGGAGAGGGATGATTTATGTGCATTCAATCCTGCAAAATCATTCACATAACACAGTGTAAGCCTGATTGCGCATGATTAATAACTGCAGATTGCCTGATTGCTGTGTTGTCTTGGGTGCGATGTATTTGTAGATAATAAAAGAGTTATCTGGTTACAAACACCTATCTCACCACAAGAGCAGCTAGCTGTTATTGCTAGAAAACCTTCACAGGTGTGTGACAGTTGAGGTGAGTGGTGATGTTTCGGAGATACTAGGAAATGGGAAGCCTACTGGGATGACATTTAGAGATTTACATCACGGCACTACCTCTGTCCACCCAGCAGCTGTCTCCTGCTCAGCAGCGGTTTCTGACCTATTGTCGCAGCATTGTCAAAATGCGAGACAGACTCCCGACAGGCATTAGTAACCCGATTTCTCCAGGTGTAATGAATTGCCTTTCTCGATCATTTCATTTCGTACGCTGAGTCCTTTCAAAACTTTTTGAGGCTGACTTATGAACGTGACATGACCTGTTTGAACTACTTGGCAGGGCAGGTGTTTGACAGAGATATGAATGAGAGGAAGTTTCTCTCCTTTCTGACTGCCCTTCTGGCCCCCATCCCCATCCCCACTGCTGTTGCCTCCAAGCCTCTGCATCTGCAATGCTCCTCTGCGGGTGGGGAGAGGGATCCCTCTTGTCATCGTCATATAAAGTAAGGGTTTCTTGCTCATCTTTAGAGCCTTCAGAAGTCTACCCTGCACTATGCCAGCCCAGCCATCTGTGACGATGATTAAACACTTGCTTTCGCTGGCGGTGTATCTGTTAGGTGTGACTAAATGCCCAGTAGCCAGATTCAGAATGTTGTAGCTGGAAATATCTGCTGATCAGTAATCCAGAGTTGCTCCCTCATACTTAGAGAGGGGCATACAGCTTCCCAGATTTAAGTGTCCTGTCCAGTGTCACCCAGCTGTTTAACGCATGAGCCAAGCCTGGCACCAGGCATTCCTGACTTTAGCCCAGGGCTCTTCTGCTACGCCATACTTTCTTCATTCCACCCATCAGACAACAGCTTTGGTGAGCCTTTCAAAGTATAAAACAAATCGTGTCACTCTTCCAGTGGATTCTCAACCCATCCAGAAGCAAATACACAATGCTTAACCATGAGGTCCCACGTTGTTCTGCCCTTGGCCACCTTTCCCACCTAAACTCCCTCTTCTCTCTCCTGCCCACTCTGTTATGGCCATGGAGCTTCCCTGGTGATGGGGGGACATACACGCCAGGGTCATTCCTGTCTCAAGGTCTTTGCACACATGCATTTTTCTGCCTGGATTGCACCTGCCTCAGATAAGTACATGGCCTTTCTTCTTTCATTGTTCAGGGGTCCTGTTCATGATCCCTCCTAAAACATCCCCTCCACACCCACCTCCAGCTTAGTCTCCTTGCTTTGGTATATCTTCTGTACTTATTGCTTTGTGTTTTCATTCCGCCTTCCTAGTAGAATGTAAGCTCTGTGAATGCAAAAGGACTTTTATCTCCTCTTTACTGCTGTCCTTAGCACCTACAGCCATGGCTGGCACACAGAAAGTACTCAGAAAACAGTTTTGAGTCAATCAATGACTGCATTTATTTTAATGTTTCTTCAAAATCTATTGTCATTTGTTTGCTTGCTTAATAGAAGCGCCAGATTAAAGCCTTTTTATTTTACTTTGTCTGGTACTTTTTGAGCATGCATTTTGTGCTTTGCCATATTTTGTATGTCATGGGGGTTAACAAAGAGCTGGTACCACAGTCTGTGTCCGTCGGGAACTTACACATTTCATAAGGAACATGATAGGACAGAGGAGGTTCCAGGTAATTGTTCATGCACGTGGAAAACTGGTGGCCCACTGCTGGCAATGTTGGTATTCTACAAGAACGTAGATTTGACTGTCCTCACCCGGGAAATGCACTTGCCCATGCAGCATAGCCCCAGCCATCTTTTTTGTGCAACACCCAGCCATTTCTCTCATTAAATTATCCAGACAAACCTCAAGGGCATCTGAGTTTGCCTCATCTGGGAGTCCGCATGGGCTGTGGGGATTGTGAGGTCGAGCTCATTGTGGAAGGAGGTCATTAGGGGAGGCTTCCTGCAATGGGAGAGCAGAAGGGACTTCCCAGTGCATGATAGCAACACGGGCCAAGTGCAGGGAGCAGGAACGATCGTGTTGGCAGTCGGGCGGTCAGATCATGGGTGTTGAGTGTAGACGGGAGAGAAGTGGATAGAGGACGCTGCAGTGTCTTCATATCAGCGTCACAGTGTTTGGGGGACATTGGGCTGATGCATGAGAGCAAAGCAGCATTGCAGAAGCTTCCTCTGCTGCCCCTGGTGGGCAGGAAGCGCAGGAGGAGGAAGGAGGTCAGGTGTGGCCTGGGCTGGACCAGTCTTTTTTTTTTTTTTTTTTTTTATTATTATTATTCCAAGGTATTGTGAGGGTACAAACATTCTAGTTACACTTTATGTCTTTGCCTCACCCAAATGCAGGTTAAAGGCGTGCCCTTCCCTCCCTTTAGTGTTCCCCGTGTCCTTTAGTTGTAGATTCGCCCCCCATCCCCCTAATCCCTGGAGAGTATT